>CAUYPK010118066.1:0-38873 GCA_963574355.1 Loris lydekkerianus
GATTAAGATACAGTTCACATATCATGCAATTCAGCCATATATTTAAAATATATACCGAGGCCGGGCATGGTGGCTCACGCCTGTAATTCTAGCACTCTATGAGGCCAAGGCAGGTGGATTGCCCTGAGTTCACGGGTTCAACACCAGCATGAGCAGGAGTGAGACCTTGACTCTAAAAACAGCTGGATGTTGTGGCAGGTGCCTGTAGTCCCAGCTACTTGGGAGGCCGAGACAAGAGAATCACTTGAGCCCAAGAGTTGGAGGCTGCTGTGAGCTATGACACTACAGCACTCTATGGAGGGTGACAAAGTGACAAAAATAAAATAAAATATGAACCATTTAAATAGTTTAAATTATATATTTGGTATTTAGCAACTATAAATGGGAAAACAAACAAAAACATAAGACATAAAATTCATTCATTCAAAAGATTCCTTGAAGTTTTCTGCATTTTACTAATTATCTATGGCAACCATATATTAGACTTTATTGTAAAATTTATCAAATAGTTGTACAACTCTGTACATACTAAAACTGTATGAATTATACATTTCAAATGGATAAATTATATGATATGTGAACTGTATCTCAATAAATATACTAAGAAAAGTTACTAAAACAGAAATCTAAGCACCCTGGGCCCGAGCAGGACTTATTGTAATTACACAGTCCACAGGCAGACAGCTGCTAACTCAGTATTCCCCGTGGCCTGGAGCAGAACTCTGGGGAGGGCATGTGTTCATAGGGGCCACTCAATCTGCAGACTGGGGGACCTGCCAGGAGGGTTGAGTTTCTGTAGTTCTGTTAAGAGATAAAGGCTCTCCCAGGTTGGTCCCTAAAGAAGGATTGTGCTAGGGCATCCTCCTCAAAGGGCCCTGACTCTTTCTCATGACTCAGAGAGGCTTTCCTTGGTAAGGGATACTCATCCTTGCCGAAGAGTTTACAACCGCTGGCATCTCTGCACACTATTTGAAGATTTCTTTTCTTTTTTTTCCAGACAGTTTTACTATGTCACCCTCGGTAGAATGCCATGGCGTCACAGCTCATAGCAACCTCAAACTCTTGGGCGTAAGCAATTCTCTTGCCTCAGCCTCCCTCCCAAGTAGCTGGGACTATAGGTGCCTGTCACAACAACTGGCTATTTTTTTGTTGTAGTTGTCATTGTGTCTGGTAGGCCTGGGCCGGGTTTGAACCTGCCAGCCCTGGTGTATGTGGCTGGTGCCCTAGCTGCTGAGCTACAGGTGCTAAGCCTATTTGAAGATTTCTAATGCTACTTACCATACTTGTGCAGCTCCCTATTACCCAAAAGACTGGAGTCGGTGTTAACATTCCAACACATTATACATTTTGCAGCTTTCCTTATGAAGTTCAATGTTTATGCTCTGCACACCATTAACAAATGCATTTGGTGGTCTGATAGTTGAGCATATTTTTTAGTATGTTTTCTCTTACCACAACCCAAAGGTTAGAACCCTTTACTTTGTTATCATTGTCTGCTCCTCCTTGATTGGATATATTTCTAGAGGTGAAGGAAGTACCTTTTGTCTACACAACAAATGTCATGGGAAATTCTCAGTCAAGTAGGATCAAGGAGACAGCAACAACTGTCTTGAGACTAAGGCTTATCAAGACTTCACAACAATATCCCACATCAGGATTATAGTCTGCCACTTCCTCTCACACTGTTTCCTCCCTGTAGGACAAGTCCACTGAATAGACAACAGGGTAGGGATTTTTTTTTTTTCTTTTTTAAAGAGGCAAGATCACTATGGTGCTGAAAACTGGAGTATGGTGACCATCTACAGGCACAGATTCCTGGGCTCAAGTGATCCTCCTGCCTCAGCCTTCTGAGCAGCCAGAACTACACACACACACACACCACTGTGCTAGCTCTGGAGCAGGGACTTTTAATTCTCATTTTAGAGATGAGGACACTGAAATGAGAAGTTAAAGGTCAGAGAAGCAGGAAGGGACAGAGTGAGAATGCTGCTCCAGCCCCTTTCCACTGCTCTGTCCAGCACAGCCCTCCATCCAAATACTGCTGGGTCGTCAAGGCCACGAGAGCTGACGAAAGGCCAAAGGCCCCATGGCCAGGTCCAGCTTAGGCACTCACAGTCAAGTCCACAGCCAGTCCAGCCACCTCTTTCTGCTTCCTTTTCCCTAATGGAAAAGGATGTTCCTTATTTGTCTAAATTTCCAGGACTTCTGAGATTTAATAAGTTGGTTCAAAGAAAGGAAACACTTTACTTTTACACAGAAGGTACTTCTGTTGGAAAATGGATGGTCACTTTTCATTGTTCCAATGAACAATGAAAGAACTTAAAACCTCGTTTCTTGTATGACTGATGCTTATCTCAGAAACTATAAACTTACGACGAGGATGGTAGCTATGTTTTTACTATACTTCCTTCCAAAGAAGTATTAAAACCAAAATCAATAGTGTGTTGGTGGCATTATAAACTTTTGTTGGAAAGATTTTTTTTTGGCTCAGCACTTATAGCTCAGCGGCTAGGGCACCAGGCACATACACTGGAGTTAGCGGGTTCGAATCCAGCCCAGGCCTGCCAAACAACTATGACAACTACAACCAAAAAATAGCTGGGCATTGTGGTGGGCACCTGTAGTCCCAGCTACACGGGAGGCTAAGGCAAGAGAATCGCATAAGCCCAAGAGTTTGAGGTTGCTGTGAGCTGTGATGCCATGGCAATAAAAAAAAAAAAAAAAAAAAAAAGATTTGGTTTTTGGCCAGGTACAGTGGCTGACGCCTGTAATCTTAGCACTTTGGGAGGCCAAGGATTACCTGAGATCAGGAGTTCAAGACCAGCCTGAGCAAAAGTGAGACCACCATCGCTACTCAACATAGGAAAACTAGCCAGGTATTGTGGTGTGTACCTATAGTCTCAAGAACTCAGGAGGCTAAGGTAGGAGGATCACTTCAGCCCAAAGAGTCTGAGGTTGCTGTAAGCTATAATGATGCCATGACACTCTACCCACGACAACTGAGCGAGACTGTCTCTAAACAAACAAACAAATATTTTGTTTTGTTTTTGAGACAGTCTTGTTCTGTCACCTGGGCTAGAGTGTCATGACCTCCGTCTACCTCACTGTATCTTCCAACTCTTGAATTCAAGTGATCACCCTGCCTCAGCCTCCTGAGTTGCTGGTACTACAGGTGCTTGTCACCATGCCCAGATAATTTTTCTATTTTTAGTAGACATGGAATCTCACTTTACTCAGGCTGATCCCGAACTCCTGAGGATCCTCCTGCCTCAGCCTCCCAGGGTGCTAGAATTACAGGCATGAGCCACTGCACCCAGCCTCTTTAAAAGATCTGTGAATCTGTGTATTTCCCAATAGGACACATCAAAACTACCAGCTTTATGTTCCCCAAACAGTAACAATGTTTAGAAATAGTTTGAATTAGGTCTTGCAAAGTTGAGACTGCCTGCCTTTAACTCCATGAGACTGCCAAGTGTGCCACCAACTCTCCATTTCCACTTGATAGGAGTGCATGCTTACCTCAGTAAGGCCTTTAATCTTCAGGTACCCACAAAGGTAAGAGTTCCCTGTGTCCACATGCTGGAAAGAAAGGACATACAACCTGTTACAAATGGATGAACCACTAGGAGACATGCTGGGAAATACTCTGGAAATCCTAGGATACCATGCCAGGTAAGGGAGTGACCAGGTGGTCAGTGAACACCTGATGCAACCCATGTGTGACCCAGCCTTTCAGGTCTTCCTGAGTCCTCCCTGCACAGCAAAAGCAAACTGATGCCAGTACCCTCTCAACTTCCTTCAGGTGGATATCTTGAGACTAAAGTGCCTTTTGGGAACAAGGGCACTTGCTCAAATCTCATTTTCTGCACTGTCTTCAACACAGGTCTCCCTAGTCATCTACAGGCTTTGTGCATTCCTGGGCATGAGGGCTATATCTCTCTCTCTACCTGTACGTGTAATGTTGTCCCTAATGTCTTTCTAGTCTATTTCTATGTTCTCAGTCATTGGTCTAGGAAATCTACTCTTCTTCTATTTTTTATATCATATCTCATTCTGCATTATTTTTCATTATTAAGTGGACAGAGTATTCAGAAACAGCACCTTTTAGACAGACCTTTATATGGTATTAATTTTAGTTATGAACCAAAATGCAATAAAAAGTCTGACTATATTGTGAATGAATACTCTGTCCATTTCATATACAGATGTTTTGTTTTTTAATGAAAAGAGTCAGGAGCCTAAATAAAAATGACAGACCCAGTAGACTTTGAGGCTTAGCAGCCACCACTTACTACTTGCTGAGATACTGATGGATGCCTACTCACCAACCAATTTCCTCCTTTTCTGGGCAGCACCCAGATTTTGTTCTGGCACCTATCCTACTCCATAAGACCTGGTCAACCCTAATAATCTGAGACAAACATATGCCCCTATCCCCTTGCAAGTCATCATTTTAGGACTGGCCAATCAGTTCTGGCCAATCAGATGTGTGTGTCAGTCTCCTAGTGCATCTGGGAGAGATCACTGGCTTTGAAGAGGTACATGAAGAAGAAACAGCTTTAGTGGTAGTAGAATCTGTGATCAGTACCCAGTTCTAGGACAACCATCTAGAGATTAGGAGGAAAAACAGGCCACAAAGTGCTGAGGATGGCAGCACAAAAAGATGGAAGGAATTAAGCCAGTGGAGGCCCCCAAATTAATCAACCAGGAGCCAAACTCCTGGCGATGTGAAATAGGCAAACTTATTCTTTAAGCTACTTTGAAATGCAAAATACAGTTACATGCAGCTGAAAGCATAATAACTAGTACATTTTACCTAAATATTTACAGACATATCCTGAACAGGCAGAGTTTCAGATTCATGACAATTGCACTCACAAAATAAATACCTGAATTAAAGCAAAACAAAGTACAATGGTACCTGAAACTCACTGAGTTTTTAATGTTAACCAAAGTCTCATTTCAAGAAACTAGAAAGCTTTTTGTGGAATTTATCAGATTTGGGAACTCAACTACTTCTAATTATACCATAAAACATATACTAAGGCAATCCTTAAAAACTGTAATGAACTTAGGCAGCCAGATGACGTCAGCACCAAAGCAACCGAGGTTCAATGAAGCCAAGGTGCCTTCACAGTTTGGTGCTGGTGACAAAGATTCCACGTGAAAACTGTCAAAGCATTTTAAATATCCTCATCTGCTGACCTTGGCACTGGACATCTAAAACAGCTGATCCATACAAACATGGTTCAGCAAAGAACTTTTACTAAAGGACACACAGTAGTAACCTGAAGCTTTAAATTTCATGCATGAAATTCTCAGTGAATTCAATCTAGTTTGGGGTTTCACAGCTGCTGGCAAGGGTATCAGCTGGCAAGGGTATTTACTAATATGATTAAAAATTGAACTGTAAATTGGCTAACATTTTGCATGGATTATCACATGATGCTCAACAATTCTGATGCTCAAGAATCAGAATTTCAGCTTGGTCTCCATTCAACCATGTGTCTTTCCCATTCTGCCCAAACTGATCTTTAAAGATGGTTGGTGAACTCGCACCACAACGCATATAGCTTTAAGCAAATGGCAGGCCAGTAGCTCAATGAGAAAGATGAGCATGTGCTCAGCTAGAAGGTCTTACAGCCCAGCTATGTTCAACAGCTGCTCTTTTTAATATGCCTTTCAGTGACCTGGGCTTCATTCTACTATTGGCTTCCTAGAGGGCAGAGAAGGAAAAAGTAGTCACAGTAGGAGAGGGAAAAAGAAAAGGACCCAGTCAGAACATCACAAAGGTCAGAAGAACTCTTTAAACTAAAATCTCAAAAAAGAAAATGCTCCAAAAAGTACATGAGAAGGTGTAGGACATCATTTGTCATTAGGGAAATTCACATCAAGACCATAATGAGAGACCACTTCAAACCCAGTAGGATGGCTTCAATCAAAAAAGATGAACAACAGCCAAGTGTTGGTGAGGATGGGGAAAAACCGTCATTCACTGCTGGTGGAGATGTAAACCGGTGTAGCCGCCTTGGAAATCATTGGCAGCTTGTCAAAATGTTAAACATAGAGTTATCATATGACCCAGCAATTTCACTCCCAGCCATCTATCTACTGAAGAGAAATGGAAAAAAAAAAAAAAAAAAAAAAAAAAATCGACAGTCTCACTTTATCACCCTTGGTAGAGTGTCGTGGCATCACAACTCACATTAACCTTCAACTCCTGGGCTTAGGCGATTCTCTTGCCTCAGCCTCCAGAGTAGCTGGGACTACAGGCGCCCACCACAACACACGGCTATTTGTTGCTGTTGTTGTTGCTGCAGTTTGGCCAGGGCCGAGTTTGAACCAGCCACCCTTGATAGATGGGGCCGGTGCCCTACCCACTGAGCCACAGGTGCCACCCCTGAGAAATGAAATTTTTATTCACATAAAAACTTGCACATAAATGTTCATAGCAGCATTTTTAATAGCCAAAAATGTCTGTCAACTTATCAATGGATAAATAAAAATGTTATATATCCATACAACGAACGATTGTAACAATGAACCACTGTCACAAAAAACAATGCAATGATAAAAAGGAGAGAAGTGCTGATCCACAGTACCGTAAGATGAACCTTAAGGATGTTATGCTATATAATTCCATTTTTATGAAATGTCCAGGATAGGCAAACCAAGAACAAAACAAAAAACTAGATTAGCAGTTGCCTAGGATTGGAGGGGGTGATGGCTAATGGTCCAAGATTTCTTTTGGGGGTAATAAACATGTTCTAAAATTAGGTTGTGGTATCAGTTACACAACTCTGTGAATATCCTGAAAACTATTGAACTGTACACCATGAATTATATCTAAATAACGATATTTTTTAAAAAAGAAAGAAAGGAGGAAAGAGGCTGAGTTATGAAAGGCAGAAGAGTATTCTGAGAAGGCTGAGTCTGGGAATCTAGTCCTGGGTGAGAAACCAGATGACTGGGCAACCTATATGCCACTGCCTAGTGAACAGTCTGCTCATCAATCCAGATGTATGGCAGCATTCCACGGCCTGACCACCCCACCATCAGATGGCCTACTCAAGTGCTTCCCAGGCATCAGCCAAGTTCAGCTGCACCCCAACGCAACTGCCAGCTCTGCTGGTTCACAAGACTGACCCCTGACAGGAGTTTAGGAACAACATACTAGTGACAGGAAGGAAGAGCTGTGTTGACCAAAGCAGAATTTCCTTTGACACCCAGCTACCTGGTCAGTTTGCTATCATACCAGAAACCATCAAATTCAACAATGGGCACAAATTCACACCTTCACACTAGATTTTTACATTTTAAGCAAAAAAAAAAAAAAGGATCACCACATTAGGTGTGTGTGTGCGTATAGTGTTACACAGATGGGAAACTACTGTGGATTTCAGCTACAACAAATACCATGGCTCATGAAAGAAATTTAAGTTTATAGACCAAAGACACAGTTAACATAAAGGTGCAGTTTTCCTCATCAAACCAAAGAAAACTACCTACTCCCATAAAGTGGTAAGAAAAAAAGTGATGAGTGCTCTACACTTGACAGAAAGAAAAGGCACCCACATTGTATTTTAGGTGGGAGACTTGTTCAGGAGCAAAGCTAAGATTTTAGATTTAAAAACAGCAAAAGCCAGGCACAAGGAATGGACATGTTCCACCCTCACACACTGGGGCAGTGAGGCAGCATACAGTCTCAAAGCTTCTGGAAGGGCTTTTAAGGGGACAGGTGTTTGGGGGGGCTTTGGGAACAGCTTAGAAGATGGAGTGTCAGACTAAGGGGAAAGGGGCAAAGGAAGGGTGAAGTGGGTGCTCAGGCAGGCAGGAGTAAGTACAGAGAAGGGAGATAACAAGGAGTATTCACCACCACCAATCCCCTTCGCCTAGGAAGCGTCAGGAATGAAAGGGGTGAGGTGAAGGCTGAGAGAGGAAGCTGCAGTTCCAAAGCTGATCAGAGACTGGCAGCAGGTACTCAGAAATCCAGGTCAAATGGGGGGAGGCGAGTGGACATGAAATAAAACTCAGTGAGTTAGGTTTCCCAGCACGTGGGTATCAGAGACTGGGAGGAAGCCCTGTCCCTTGCAGAGAAAAGTTAAGAACATGGAAAAGCAGTTCCCTGGAACCAGGAACAAGCAAGATGAAGGTTTGCAGTGGCAAGTCTGGTAGAGAGCAGACTGGACACGGTCACAGAGCAGGGGGAGGGAGTGTGAGGAGCATGGGACAGTAGGCTTAGGGTTGGGGGCAGCTGGGAGGGGCTGGGTGCCCAGACTACAACAGACTGAGGCAATGAGTGGCATGCGCGGGAGGGGAGGTAGGGTCCCAAGACTGCAGGATTTTAACAGACTTAAGGAGCCCCAGAGTGCCTCCTCTTGAAAGGGCCCAGGGTCTGACCAATTACTTGTGGGTTGGATGCTCAACCAATGGCGAGAGGTGAATTGATCAAACTATCCTCAGAAGAAAACCTCAGAAGAGGAAAATCCCAGGGTCTGAAGGAAAGGAGGGCGCATGTCTCAGGTCTGGGATAATATGACGTGGGCCCAGCCAAGGGGAACGTCCCGAGTCTGGGAAACCAATGGAGACTTCTTCAGGGACTGAGGACTGGTGGCAGGGCCGATCTAGGGACAACAGGTCACGGGGAACAAGGATCCAGGCCATGGGAGAGCCCGTCACGGGGGCTTCCGGATCCCAGGCGCGCCAGTCAAGGGCTTCAAATCTGGGAAAGCGTTCAGAGTCGGCCAGGAGCTGGTCACTACAGGCTCCGGGTCCGAGAGGGCAGGTCCGGGAGCGCGAGACACCAGCTGGGTAGGTCCCGGGTGGAAAGCCCCGGGTGCAGGAGGCCTCGGCGGCGAGGGCCTGGTCTGCGGCTGTGGGCTCGAGGAGCCAAGGGCGGGCACGGCCCGTGAGCGCCGCGAGGAGGCCCTCGGGCCCCAGCCCGGCCCGGCGCTCACCTGCAGCACCACCTCTACGTCGTACGAGTTCCCCTTGCTCTTCTGGTGGCCGCGGAACTTGGAGCCGCTGTAGAGCAGGCTTGTGGCCACGCCGGGCTGCTGGGTGTTGATGGGCGGTGGCGGGATGAGTGAGGCCGCGGAGGCAGCCGAGGCACCGGCCGGCGGGGGACACTCGGTGCGGACCGGCATCGCGGGATCCCCCGGAGCCAGGGCTGGGGGAAGGGGGAGAGGAACCGCCGCCGCCGCGCGGGAGCCCAGAGGGTGGCGGGGAGGCAGAGGCTGGGGCGCGCACGCGCGGGGTGGGGGCGGGAGGGGGGGACCACCTGCCCGCTGCCTGCGGACCAAGCGCTCTGGCCGCCACTGCGGCCCCGAGACCTGCGAGCGGAGCCTCCCGGTCCTGAGCTGGGTCCCCCTCCCCACTTGCCCTCGCACACAGACTCACACACTCACACACTCACACACACACCACTCCTTCCGATAGGCCCGGGCGAGCCTGGAGGGCGGGAGAAGGTTCACGCGGCGCTTGCGTCTATTGGCGAGCAGAGAAAACACGTGGCGGGATGCAGTACAGGCCCTCTGGGACTTGTAGTCCTCTAGCGGAGGCACCGCGCGGGAGGGGGCGGGGCGAGGTGCGTTTGTGATGCTGATTGACTAGGGGGGCGAGTGCGCAGGAGGCGCGCGGCGGCGACGGCACGCTGCTGGTGTCATGAGGAAGATGGCGGCGTCCAGGGGAGGCTGAGGATTATGGGGCGATAGTGACAGGTTTCCGTACAGTCCGAGCGTGTGGCTTGGCGGTCCTTTCGCTCTGTATTTCCTGCTCCCAGATTTCGCGCCACGCGTCTTCTCAGACTCTCGTGCGCGATGTGGAGGAGCTGCTTCAAATTGCGGGACCCAGGACGCCGGCTCCTGTACCGGCCGGCAGGTGGCCTCACAGCCACCCTCCCGGCCCTGACCCGGGCCTACGCCCCCCCGACAGGTGAGGCCAGTACAAGTGCGCTTGCGGCCGGCGGGCTAGCTGCGTTAAGGTGGGCTTCGGGCTTTGGTTGTGCAGGACGGGATGACTGACGGAGGTTTCAGGCTCATGAGGTTATTAAGGCCAGTGGGGTCCTATTGCAGATGAGAAGCTGAAGCCCAGACAAGAGCAGGGACGACCCTAGGAGATACAGCACAGTAGGAGACAGTAATTGATATTTGGCCCGTGCACTTTTCTCAAAGGCTATGTATGGCTCGCTTCTCTATGATAAGGAAAGCAGGTGTCATCCTTGTTTTCAAACGGAGAAATTTGGGCTCTGGATCAGGACTTTGCCAAGGTTACAAAAGCAGAGTCTGAGAGGTTTGTGAAGGGCAAAGGCTAGCCTGTATGACTGCTTTCTGTGTCCCCAGTGCTGGGCACAAGACCCGGCACAGAAAGGGCCTACAACTCAGTTTTCAGTCTTCCATCCCTGGCACTTCTCTGCGGGTTTCCTGGCTCTCCCTCATACCAAAGCACCTGGTGTCTGTAGCCCTCGCTCCTAAATGAAATTTGACACCATGCCTTCTTACTCTGACTCTGGTGAGGCCTAGCAGATGGTAGTGGCTCTTTGCTGCTGGCGAGTGGATTAGGGCAGGAGTGGGGAAACTTTTCATGTTGGAAAGTTGCATTTATTTAGCTGTAATCAAATAAGGTCACATTCAAAAAGCTTCAATTAGATGTACATACAAATGTACATTATTGTGTAAAAAACTAATTACTATGTGCTGAATAATTTCAAAAACTGAACTGAGCACAGTAGCTCATGCCTGAAATCCTCACACTTTGGGAAGCTGAGGCAGGTGGATTGCTTGAGCTCAGGAATTGAGACCAGCCTGAGCAAGAGAGACCTCATCTGTACTAAAAATAGAAAAAAAAAAATTAGCCAGGCATTGTGGCAGGTGCCTGTAGTCCCACCTACTGGAGAGACTGAGGCAAGAGGTTCACTTGAACTCAGGAGTTTGAGGTTGCCAGTGAACTAGGCTGATTGCCATGGCACTCTAACCTGGGCAACAGTGTGAGACTGTCTCAAAAGAAAATAATTTCAAAAAACAAAAACTGGTTATTAATTTTAAAGTTAAACCCTTTTAATGACTTTGTTATGTGTGCTTTTGTCGGAAAGCATTTGAATATTTGGTTGCAGCATGGAGGTCTGCAGTTGCAGTTCATCCTCTAGGTGGGTATTAGTCATTTGTGACCTTAAAGGCATCTTGATTTGGATTAGGTAGCAGCATGTAGATTCACAGCAGTACGTGATTGAAAAGCCAGAAAGCATTTTTGGTCGTGTTGCTGAAGGCGTGGGTATTCTACTGCATTTTTCTACCTTTCAATTGAATCTTTTAAAGTCATCAAATAATAACTTTAAAATAGTCTATGAGACTTCAGTCAATTCCATCTCCAGTTCTTTAGTTGCCTTAGTGATATCAACTGGATGAGGCTGAAATGCTAATCTGAGTGTGATGTTATGATTCTCAAAGTCAGTGAACCTTTCATTGTATTGTCCAATTAATAGGTCTATTCAGCTGTGTATTCTTCATATGATTTGCATATATCATCCTGCTCATCAATGACTTTTACTAAGGAAAATAATTGTCTGAAATTTCCTTTTGAAGAAGTGTTTTGAAAAGAGATAGCTTTTTTCGATGTTTTTGTTTGTTTGTTTTTGAGACAGAGTCTCACTTTGTTGCCCACTGGTAGAGTGCTGCGGCATCATAGCTCACAGCAACCTCCAACTCCTCGGCTCACGCAATTCTCTTGCCTAAGCCTCCCAAGTAGCTGGGATTACAGGCATTTGCCATAAGGCCCAGCTATGTTTAGAGCCGGGGTCTTGCTCTAGTTCAGGCTAGTCTCAAACTCCAGAGCTCAGGCAATCCACCTGCCTTGGCCTCCCAGAGTGCTAGGATTACAGGCGTGAGCCACTGAACCCAGCCTGAAAATAGTGTGTTTATACATTTAGTCTGAAGAAATTTTTAAACAGCTTTATTGAGATATTAATTTACTTACTGTACAATTCATTCACGTAAAGTGTAAATATAATATAGTTTTCAATATACATATTCATAGTTATGCAACCATTACCATAATTTTAGGACATTTTCACTACCCCCAAAAGAAATTCTGATGCTTTAGCTAGCATCTTCCTTTACTCTGCCCATTCCTCTAGCCCCAGGCAGACATTCCTTTACTTTCTGCCTTTATAGATTTCTCTACTTTAGAAACAGATAACAGAATGTCGTCTTTTTGGACTGACTTTGTCACTTAGCATTCTTTTTTTTTTTTTGAGATAGTCTCACTATGTCGCCCTCAGTAGAGTGCTGTGGCATCACAGCTCACAGCAACCTCAAACTCTTGGGCTTACGCTATTCTCTTGCCTCAGCCTCCTGAGTACCTGGGAGTACAGGCACCCGCACAATGCACAGCTACTTTTTGGTTTTGTCATTGTTATTTAGCAGGCCCCAGCCGAGCTCGAACCCACTAGTTTATGTGGGTGGCCGGCTCCCTACTCACTGTGTGCTGAACTACTTCGCATGCTTTTAAGTTTTATACATGTTGCTTCAGTATTCAGTGCTCTGTTCTTTTTATTGCCAAATGATATTCCATTGCATGGGTATGCCACAGTTACTTGTCCATTCCTCCACTGTTGGGCACTTGGGTTGTTGCCACTGTTGGGTTATGAATAATGCTGCTATGAACATTCATGGACAAGTTTTTACATGGACATGTGTTTTCCATTTCTCATGGGTATATACCTAAGAGTAGACTTGCCTAGTCAAATGGTAACTCTGTTTAACTTTTTGAGAACTGTCAGTCTGTTTTCCAAGGTGGCTGCACCATTTTATATTTCAGCAGTGTATGAGGATTCCATTTTTTTCCACATCTTGCCAACTTGTTATGGTCTTTTTATTCATTTTATTTTATTTATTATGTATTTATTTTTATTTGTTTATTTATTTTGAGACAGAGTCTCACTCTGTCTACCTGGGTGGAGTGCTGACATCATAGCTCACAGCAACCTCAAACTCTTGGGCTTCAAACTCTTGGGCTCAAACTCTTGGACTTCAGCAATCCTCTTGCCTCAGCCTCCCAAGTAGCTGTGCTTACAGGTGCCCGCCACCAAGCCTGGTTAGTTTTTCTGTTTTTAGTAGAGATGGGGTCTTGCTCATGCTCAGATTGGTCTTGAATTCCTGAACTCAAGCAATCCACCCGCCTTGGCTCCTAGAGTGCTGGTATTCCAGGTGTGATCCACTGTGCCCCACCTGTTTGCTCTTTTTAATTATAGGCACCCTAAAGGTGTCTCATTGTGGTTTTGAATTTCATTTCCCTGGTGTTGAATGATGTCCTAGCATTTTTTTCATATGCTCATTGTTTGCTGTTTATAATATCTTTGAAGAAATGTCTATTCATATCCTTTATTTGTATTATTATTATTGAATTGTAAAAGTTCTTTATATACTGAAGAATTTTTGTGAACTGAAAATGATTGGAGCTGCCCCAAGATTAGGGATGGAGAGAAGCCCAAGTTAGAATCTCAGCTTTAAGGTATAAAGCCCACCAGATGGCACTGTTTTAAAAGTTAAGGGTATTGAAACTGCTCTGAAACCAGCACTTCCTCTTCTTGGTACTCTATGGGAGCTGTAGTTCCTGAGTCTTTGAAGCACTCCAAAGAGAAGGCCAGCCGGAAGTTGTGATGGTAGAATGATCACTCACCGGTCCATAAACAGTGGGGCGGGAGGATACAAGTAGAAGATAGAGACAGAGAAAATTGCTTGTTCGTATGGGTTGAAGCAATCTCACTGAAAAAAGGGACCCAAAGGACATTAATTTCCAATGCAGCATTCTTCACATGAAGAGGTTTTTAAAGTTGCCCTTTGCTTATATAGTGTGTTTTTTTTTCTTTTCTGTTGTTTTAAATTCAGTACTTTTTCATGTACTCATTTCTTTACAAAGTTTCCAAAATTGTCTCTTGAAAAGTACAGTGTGTGTTTTGCTACAGATGTTCTATAAAGCTGCAGTCCTCAACACCACCCCCCCCCACCACCACCCCCCACCCCACCCCCCCCGCCATGGACTAGTACTGTGGCCTGTTAGGAACTGGCACACAGCACAGTAGGAGCCTGAGCTCTGCCTCCTGTCAAACAAGCAGGAGCATTAGAGTCTAGAGATCTGCATTGTGCACTCCTTGTGAGAAGCTAATAACTGATGATTTGAGGTGGAGATACAATGTGCTAGAATCATGCTGAAATGATCCCTCCCACCCCAGTTGTGGAAACCATTCCCAGGTGCCAAAAACGTTGGGGACCCCTGTCATAAATGGTTTGAGGTTGCTGTGAGCTGTGACACCGTAGCACTCTGCCGGAGGTGATATAGTGAGACTCTGTCTCAAAAACAACAACAACAACAAAACAAAATGAATCAGTCAGTAAAAGTCCAGCCTTTTCTTCACGTTGCTATTAAAACTGTTACATACCAGTGGGAAGTCAGAGATTGGCCCACCATTTTTTTTTAATGTATTTGTTTCTGCACATGCAATCAGTCCCTGACCCCCCACCCCCGCCCCCAATGGTATGCAACTGTTTATTTATTTGTTCATTTGTTTGTTGTTTTTTGAGACGGGGTCTCATTTTTTTACCGTTGGTAGACTGCTTTGGCTTCATAGCTCACAGCAACCTCAAATTCTTGCGTTCAAGTGATCCACTTGTCTCTGCCTCCCAAGTAGCTGGGACTACAGGCACCTGCCACAGCACCCTGCTATTTTTAGAGACAAGGTCTCACTCTTGCTCAGGCTGGTCTCGAACCTGTGAGCTCAGGCAGTCCACCTGCCTCGGCTTCCCAGAGTCCTGGGATCACAGGCATGAGTATGGGACTGTTGAAGGTGACTGCATGGAGGTCGTCCTTCAGCGCAGGATGAGTTTGGGCTTCCCTAACATGTGTGCCAGGCTTCCCATCATTCCCTGTGCCTTCTCCATCACAGAAGTCACTACTGTTTGCCCTGTTAGTGTCTGTCTTCCCACTAGACAGCAAGTAGCTTGAGGGCAGAGACAAGCTTTGGACACATCCCATCCCCTTATCACACGTCCTAGAGTGTGATCAGTACTCACTAAAGTTAGTTCTAAGACAAGTTTGCCCCTCCAAGTATCAACGTGACTCAGGAGAACACTGTCTGAGACATGCCATCCCTGCGAGTCTGGTCTGGGGCCAGCAGCCCTCAGGCTCCTTTGCCTTTCTGCTATGTCTTTTTCTGCACGGTTTGCTCTTGTTTTGAGCAGTTTTGGTGGCTCCTTCCCTGTCCATCCATCCCACTCCCTTCTAATTTTTTTTTTTTTTTTTTTTTTTTTTTTATCAGATACAGAGATAGGCCTGGCCAGCAGAGCTGAAAAGACACTTCTCTCATGGGAAACCTAGCTGTCTGGCAGCTTATAATGGTTCAGCCTGTGCCTGAATTTTCCAGGCCTGAGCTGGCGGTGGCTAGAGTGCTTACTGGCATGTCATGCTCTCCACTGGCACTTCCTGCTGACATGGGAAGACCCTTCCCCCAACTTCCTGTGTGACCTGGCTTTTACGTGTGTTGGAAAACAAAACAGATGTCTAGATACCTCAATCTAGACCAGAGATAGGAAAGGAAACCTCCAGACCCATGTCTAAGCTGCCATTTGAATATGACCAGGATAGCATCTAAAGCAGGGAAACAAAAGCACTAGGTTGGTGCTTTTTGTGTCAGTTTTGGTGTTGAATATATGAGAGAGTCAGTGTTATGACTTCAGATGAAGGTTGCATCTAGCACCATAGTAAGACAGCATCATCTTGGCGGCCATATCTGATCACTGTAAAAAAAAAAAAAAAAAAAAAAAAAAAAATTAAAACTCTGGCGGTACCTGTAGTTCAGTGAATAGGGCACCAGCCCCATATACCCAGGATGGCAGGTTGGAACCTGGCCCCGGCCAAACTGCAACAAAAAATAGCCGGGCATTGTGGCGGGCACCTGTAGTCCCAACTACTCTGGAGGCTGAGGCAAGAGAATCGCTTAAACCCAGGAGTTGGAAGTTGCTGTAAGCTGTGACACCACGGCATTCTACCATGGGCAATAAAGTGTCTGTCTTTAATTAAAAAAAAAAAAAAAAAATTAAACTCCATGGAGACAGGGACTTTTGTCTGTTTTACTCATTGACAGTGCCTGGCACAAAGTACACGCACAGATATTTTTCTGGGCCAGTTTAGGCCTTTGTGCATGCACATATACACTGGATTTCCACTCACCCTTTCTTAAAGCATCAGCCTCTTTCCTGAAATGGGTCTCTGGTTTTGTCCCATTCAGGCTTTAGCTCCAGATTCAGTGTGCTGGCATGGGGGCTGTACTGGTGGGAGGTGGCAGGAAGGCCTGGGAAGTCTGTCAGTACAGGCCACACAGTTTGCAGTTCTGTGCTGCTCTTGATCAGACTTGTCCCTGGGCTGGGGGACCAGTGGAGGCATGACCAGCATGTCCTGTTAATCAGAGGCCATTGATTATACCGTATAGAGCAGGGCAGACCTTGAGTGGGATATGAAAATCAAGCCAGTCAGCTTTAGAAGTAATGATACAAGCTGGTCCTGTCGCTTCCTGAGCTGTCTCGACATTATTTTAAACTGCCTTTTTGAAAAATCTTTCTTACAGAAAGGAAGAGGTTTTATCAGAATGTCAGCATCACACAGGGTGAAGGTGAGTGTCTGAAATTTTGACCGTCTCTCTTTTTTTTTTTTTTCTGCGAATGGTTGGAAAGGTTTTTTATCTTCAGCTGGTTCAGTAGTGAGATTATCCTTCTCACTTTTGTCAGATATATTAAGGGATATAAGGGATTCAGAGTTGTCTTTGTCTGCACCAATTCAAGTGGCTAAATATAGAAATGGTCACTTGATTCCACTTAACAATCAATGAGAGTTTTTCATTTGATCTTTCAAGGTGGCTTTGAGATAAACCTGGACCACAGGAAGCTGAAAACTCCCCAAGCCAAGCTCTTTACCGTCCCCAGTGAGGCCCTGGCCATCGCAGTGGCCACTGAGTGGGACTCTCAGCAGGATACCATCAAATACTACACCATGCACCTGGTAACAAGTCCACAGTGCAGCCCTACACTGTGAAGGTCTCACTAATCCTGAGACCTGCTGGGGGCTTCCCAGGGGACTCCTCTCCAAATCCTGATGGGGCCCTGGAGGCTGGGCTCCTGCCTGTCTGTGTTCCAGGCAGACTTACCACTTAGGCACTGAACGTGCCAAACTCTTACCCTGCTGGCGTGGCCACCTCCATTGGAACGCTATCTGAATGGCTGATTTCATGACAGATGTCACCTTTGCTGACTGCCCAGCTTTCTTATTTTCTATTATACCAGCTGGTCATTTGTTTATCAGCACTTAGACAATTTGTAATTATTTCTTTTTGCACATTTATGGTCTCTCTCTTCCATTGCCTAGTAAGGAACAAAAGGGCAGCACCATGTGGATTTTACTCTCCAATGTTGGGACAGTCCTAGCAGGAAGTGTGGTCGGCACTTAGTAAATACTGGCCGAATGTAGGAACCACTGGAGGCAGATGGGTGAGTGAGAAAGACTCCCCATGTGGCCAGCCCCTCATCCACCAGAGGAGGATCTCAAGGGCCTAGGGCTGATTTGGGGTGGGGAGCCAGACCCCTGAGGCCCAGCCTCCATGGGTTTTAGGCTCTAACCTTGGGCTACTTGCTGCCTCTTTCTCAGCCCTGTGTCCCTCATCCAGGATGACAGTGTCTGCCTCATGGAGCTGTGATCAGGATTAGGTGAGATGCTGCCTGGAAAGCCTTTGACATGGCTTCTGGCACAGAGCGGGCCCTCAGTCAGTATAGGAGTTGGTTGCTGGCATCCTGGTCTTTACTGCGCTCAACCCAGCTGGGCTACATGTCAGCATTACAGCCTGCTGAGGTGCTAGCCTGCTCCTTGATGATCCGATGAAATGAGGGTAATTGGGATTATACCCTAAGCAATCTATTACTGATAACGTGAATCTGCAAAAATAATTTGTCCCAGATTACGTGGTTTGTTTCCTTGTTTTCTGAGACATAAAGGGAGCAGCTGGTAAAGCTTTTTAGTCAGATTGACTTCTACTACTGATATGTGTCTTATTTACTGTTTGACAATGTATTTAACTAACTCTCTGGGCCTTAGTTTCCAGATCTCAAATGGATATAATAATAGTACCTACTACAAAGGATTGGTATGAGGATTGAATTAAATACTCAAGCCTGGTATAAAGAGCATGTGACCTTGGGGGAGTTCACTAATTCTAAGGCTGCTGTGAGGCTCCCCTGGGTCCTGTGAACACTCACACAAAGCGTTTAGCATGGAACCTGGCTATAGCGTTTTCTCAAGAGCTGATCTGCTGTTGTTCTTGGTGGTGTGAAGTCATCTTGGGCCGAGAGCTTTGGTGTCTATTTCTCACCTTGTGGCTGTGTATCAGATGCAGTGTCCTCAGGAAAGCAGGGTTTTGCCTGAGCCCAGCAGGTGGTGACAGGCATTTTCTGCCTTTGATTCAGACCACACTGTGCAACACATCCTTGGACAACCCAACCCAGAGAAACAAGGACCAGCTGATCTGGGCGGCTGTGAAGTTTCTGGACACAGATACCATCTGGTAATTAACAGTAAGATAGGCATTCCCCTCAGATCTTGTAAGTTCTGGGACCGTTTTGCCTCATATGGCCAGGTGGTTATCAGTGGAAGAAGAGGCAGACCCTTTCTATTACACACAGGACAGGGAGGGTGGCCTACTTGGCATGGCCACTTGGCTGCTCTGCTGATGGCTGGGGGAGGACTCCACTCCCCCCCCCCGCCCCAGCAGTGTTGGTGTGTGGGCATTCCCCTTTTCCAGCTGGCAGCTGCCCCTTGGGCTGGCGTGGGCTGAGGAGTGTGTATGGAGCTCTTGCAGGCACCAGGACCACAGAGGTCACTTGCTAACCCTTAGGGGGGCCTGTGAGCCTAGATTTCTGCCCCCTCACAAGTTCTCATGTAGCCGTCCTGTCATAACAGATATTATTTAGGAGCTGGTATCCTCCAGCTCAGAAGTTTCCTCTTGTTCTGTGTTTTTTTGGTTAAGTAGCCAGTGATACTGAAGGAAAGTTGAATAGTCCTGAGCCTTCTGGCCTGAGTGCTCCAGGATCCTGAGTCATCTCACCATGACATAGGAAATCAGTGCTGAGGGAAGGGGGTGGCCCATAGCTAATGAGAAAGCTCACTCCATTTGTTAGGGCTCATTTGATTGCAGGAAACAAAACCCCATTCAACCTAGTTCAGGCAAAAAAGGGTTTCTTGAAAGGTATACGGGATCCTGACTAGAATCCTCCCTGGGGAAGGGGAAATGGGGGAAGAAGGTCCGTCTGCCCATCCACTGCTCCCAGCAGCACAGCTTTTCTTACACCCTCGTGACTTCTCTTCCCCCTCTTGCTTACATGAGACGGGCTTTCCACAGAGCCCACTTGGGTTTCTGTCCCATGAGACCTTGCAGCTCAGCTCTTCTCAACTGACTGATTTCTATAGCTCTCAGCCAAAACAAGTGGCACGGCCTGGCCTCTAGCTTGAACCCCTCAGGTCAGGCATCCATGCCAGCAGCTGTATCTGTAGCCAGGAAAGTCGGTATAAGCATGAAATTTGGCCTGTGGCCAGGGATGCTGTCTCTTGGAGGGATGCAGTGTGCATGTTCAGCGTCCGTGGATCATGTGGGTGTGGCTCCGGGGTTACAGATAATAAACCAAATCTGCTTTAGGCAGTATCACAGTGCTGAAAGCTTGGGCCTATCAGATATGTAGGGGTACTTAGGTTGTGGGCTCTCAAACTCAAGCTTACATTAAATCTCCTAGAGGACTTATTACAATACAGATTACTGGGCTCCACCTGCAGAGGTCCTGATCGCTACAGTAATGGGATGCAGCCTGAGAATGTGCATTTCTAAGAAGTCCCTAGGTGATGCTGACCCTACTGACACAGGCCGACACTTTGAGAACAACTGCTTTAGCGGAAAAGGCTTGGGGGTGTGGATGATGGTGGTGAAGTTTTTGCTGTTGCCCTTTATGTTTTTCCTTTTCTATCTCTGAATAAAGGAATTGTACTTTTTTATTAATGAAGGTGATTTTTACAATGAATTAGCTACAGGGTGGAAGAGCCAGAGACATTAGTGGAACTTCAAAAGAATGAGTGGGATCCGATCATAGAATGGGCCGAGAAAAGGTAAGAGGTGAGGCCTGCAGAATGATGACTGGGTCTCAGCATGGGGCAGGGCATTGGGGTCGGGGGCCAAATTCCATAACCAAAGGCTTAGCTAGCTGGCTTTCTGATTTCAGCTCCTCTGGGATTCCACTCCCCTCACATGTTCAGGGATTGGGTCACTTTGGAAAACATGTCCCTCAAGTTCCTTTCAGCTGCTGAGCACTGAGCACCTGGTATTGTGATGCAATCTGAGTAGAGGCAGCTCTGTGTCCTCAGGAAAGCCTCAGAGTCACCATGCCACCTTCATCCAGGGGGTCAGGGCAGCAGTGTTGGTTTGAGTCCCAGCTCTGCCATTAGCTGTGTGACTCTTTTAATGAGCAGATCTCTCTGAGCTTCGGTTCCTATTGGGTAAATGGGGCTAATAATCCCTACCTCTCAGGGTGTTGGCAGGAATAAATGAAAAATGCCTGTAAAGTGCTTAGCATAGATTTTGGAGGTTATTTTTATCTTCATCACAATTGCTATACAGCTAAATAAAATCAAAAAACCGTGCATGATACGTATGCACATGGAGGAAAGTCTGGATGGCCTCCTACAGAACTGCAGGGGACACCTATGGATGTGCAGTTCTGGGAATGACGGTGCCCAGTATTTTTCCTTAATAGGAAGACTGTTGAGTGCAAAATTGTACAGACTGTTGATATGGTGGCAAAGTAAATTCAATTTCATTTCATACCAAGGGAAATTTGGAAGGGCCAGCATTCATGGCACTCACTGCCTTGACCACAGTATTTCATAAGCTTACAACATATATTTCTTGGTGCAGTAGTTTTCACAGAAGTGCTGTTGTCAATCTGGTCCACTCATTTGCCACATATTGCCTAAGTGCTTGCAATGTGCCAGGCATCCTTGGGATTTAAAGGAAACGTCAAAGCCAGTTCTCTAAAGTAGCAGTCCCCAACATTTTTGGCACTAGAGACCAGTTTCATGGAAGACAGTTTTTCCACTGACAGGGGAGGGGAAAGTAGGCGGAGCTCAGTTGGGGACGGGAGTGAATGCAGGTGAAACTGCTTAGGTAGATTGCCTGCTGCTCCCCTGCTGTATGGCCTGGCTCCTAAGTTTCATGGAAGACAATTTTTCCACGGACAATCCAGGAGTGGGGTAGGTCTCCTGCCTGGCTCTTAATAGGCCACAACCTGGGGGCTGGGGCTTACAGCTCTAAAGGATCAGATAATACCATGTGAGAACTACATACCACATCATTTTGGAATCTAATGAAATTTAACAATTTAAGTGCCTGTAGATCTTTGCTGTGATACAGAATCATGTTTTTATGGCAGTTAAGATACCCCATCCTTAATAGTTTACAGAAAAACCTAGCCATTTCCTACCATCAGTTTTGTATTATTAGAAATTTCACCAAGACAAGAGCTTTTTTTTTTTTTTTTTGAGTCAGAGTCTCACTATGTTGCCCTTAGTAGAGTGCATGGCGTCACAGCTCACAGCAACCTCAAACTCTTAGGCTTAAGTGATCCTCTTGCCTCAGCCTCTCAAGTAGCTGGGACTAAAAGCACCCTCCAGAATGCCCAGCTTTTTTTTTTTTTTTTTTTTTTTTTGTAATTATCATTGTTGTTCAGCAGGCCCTGGCCGGGTTCAAACCTACCCTGGTGCATGTGGCTGGCGCCCTAACCACTGAGCAGCTCAGAGCCTCCCACCAAGAATATTTTTAAGACAGTAGAAAAATCAGTGATATATGGAAGAAAATTACAAAAATTGTTTTTACTGTGTTGTGTTTTTCCTGTGTTTTATATAGTTACTATTCTTGAAAATGTATTTCTCTTGAAACCAGCTCATGTTCCATAGATCACAGACCAAAGACAATGCCTTGTATATGAGTCTTGATAAATATAAAAAAAACAACTACATGATACAGGATGTATACAGACAACTTTTTAAGGAAGACAGTATTCAAAAGAAATGTTTCATGGTCTCAAATGTGAAAAACTTTAGAAAGCATGTGGCCCAAACTTCTACTGAATCAGCATTTCAGGAAGCTGTAAGTGACTAAGGCTTCCTCCTCTGACCTGTCAACCATGCCTTCATTCAAGGCAGTTGCTTAGTCCTTTGGGTTTGTTCTTGGGAGACAGAAAACCAAGTCAGGAGGCTGCTGACCTCAGTAGCAGTTGCTGCCAGAGCCCTCTAGACTAGCTCCTTGGCCATATGCCCTGAAGGGGCACACGCATCCTCTTTGCTTCAGGTCAAAGCTGCACTGCTCTCAAGCCACAGCACGACAGAGACACACTCCTTCCCTTTCAGATATGGTGTGGTGATTGGCTCCTCCACTAGCATAATGGGACCTAGCATCCCTGCCAAGACTCGAGAGGTGCTTGTCAGCCACCTGGCATCTTACAACATGTGGGCCCTACAAGGTCTGTAAGGAGTTTCCTGGAGTGTGGGGAGCACTTTAGGGGGGCTGAGAGTGTGGAGTCTGGCTGGCTCTGATGCTTCACGCTGCACTCCAGGCCCACACCCTTCTAGCTGAAAGTTGGGTGTCACCTCTCCAGCATAAGAGTCAAGTTCATGTCTTCATCTGCCTGGCTCCAGTCACATGCCCATCTGTGAGCCAGTAGTGATTGGGGGTGGGGGTGGGGGATTGCTGTGATTGGCAGGTTCAGGTCACATGTCCACCAAGTAAGCTCAGAGAGTGGGCCAGATGCCAAAGGGCCCTGGGATGTTCTCCCCCTCCCGGCCCTTTCCACAAGTTACTCTGCTTAGGCTGTAGGACTCACAGTGATAGGCTGCAGCAGCTTTCCTGTTTGGGGTCCTAACTTAGCTCATGTCCCCACAGGGATCGAGTTTATAGTGACCCAGCTCAAGTCCATGGTGTTGACCTTGGGCCTGATTGACCGGCACTTGACAGTGGAACGGGCTGTGCTGCTGTCACGTCTAGAGGAAGAGTACCAGGTAAGGAGTGGCATCTCAGGTCCTGCCTTACCCCTTCCTGATTCAGGCCAACTAGCTAACTTAGCTGAGATATTTTTGTATGCACTTGACTTTTATTTCGTGTAATACAGAAACCAAATCTAAGGACCAATAAAAGTATTGTCAAGTAATAATAAAAAATTAGTATGATATAAAATGAAAGTATAAAGTGCTCTGCCTCTGTGTCTCAGTGGTGTGCTTGAGACTCTTCACACTGCCTCACTCCCCTCTCAGCAGCTCAGTCAGATGGGGGCTGGGGCAGAGGAGGAAACAGGCACAAGGTTGCACGTCTATAAAATGTTCCAGCCCGGGTTTGGAGCAAGGTCTGGATGACTCTAGGGACAATACCTTCAGTCCCTGCTCAGAATATGGAGGTTAGGAGGTTAGTGGACAGATACAGACTGGGCTTGATACCCCCTGCAGAACAGTCCCTGTTGAGATGACTGCCCGTTTGTGCTCTTAAGTTGGCTAAGTCTTCAGATCCTCTCATTTTATCTGGCTGACAGAGGAGTCGGCTACAGGGGTAGCTGCTGTCTGTACAAAGCTTTGATTTAGGGGGCTCAGAATTAAGGCTTTGTTTGCTACACTATCATTTATATTTTTTAACTTTTGGCAGTCTTTATAGTCTTGTTGCTGTTGTTCCTCCAACCTCAGGAGGTTAATTGCTATTATGAGTTGGCTCTTAGTATGAGAAAAACTTGTTTGTAATGTCAGTGTTTCCCAAGTCCATGTAGTCTTCTGCTCAGAAAATGCGAGGGCAAAGCTGTTTGTGTGCAGCAGAGGTGGCTAGTTATCTTCATATTACATAGGAAGGGCTTGGGGGGGGGGGCACAGAATGAGGAGTGACTTAGATTATGTGCGAGATGGTATAAAATGAAAGTATAAAGTGCTCTTCAGATGATATATTATGCTGCCCAGAAATGCAGATATCATATGACGTGTGGCTGATGCTGAACTCCTGGACCAGCTGCATTGAGGCTTCCAGGGCTCCTGACCTGACCAGGGAGGGGCCAGCAGGGGTGGGCGGAGCTACGCTACCTTGGGATGGCCACACTGTGTCTGGGGCTCCTCCCTCTTGGTTTTAGAGCCCAGGAGAGAGAATCTGCAGCCTGTCTTGAGACTGCAGCTCCTCTCACCCCTCCCAGATAGAACTGAAACTACTTCGTGGCCTTGCCTGATTTATCTATCCCACCCCCCAGCAGCACAGGGGCTCTTGCAGCCCAGCATGGTGAAGCCAGTTAGAGACTACCTCATGCTGGCCTCCCCTTAGGATAAAAGATGGGAGAAGTGATAGCACATAGGTCATGCTTCCACAGAGGGGTCCCATGGATGGTTTTGGTGCCAGCCTGCCCAGCAGTGGGCAGCGTCTGGCCCTGGGCCTGGACTACATTTCTCTTAGACCATCCCTGTCCCAAGAGCACAAGCACCTGCTCTGGCTACCTAGATGTTCTTACCTGCTGCCTCTCCTCCATGCACGTCCCACATGTCTTGGCAAGATCTGAGGCTAATTCTCTCGGTCCAGCTACTGGGCTGGAGATGGCTTTGGCCAGTAGGCATTGACCACTCACCAGCAGCTTGTCTTGTCCTCCCTTCAGATCCAGAAGTGGGGCAACATTGAGTGGGCCCATGACTACGAGCTGCAGGAGCTGAGAGCCCGAACTGCCGCCGGCACCCTCTTTGTCCATCTCTGCTCTGAGAGCACTACGGTCAAGCATAAGCTTCTGCAGGAGTGAGGCCTAGGCAGCACCTGCCTGCAGGACAGAGGCTTTACCCCCATAGTGCCTCCCACCTGGGGGGCTCTCCTGACCTGTGAGGCTCCTCACTGTGGGGCTCTTCTGACCTGCAGAGTCCCCTGGCCTTTGGGGCTCAGGTTCGCTCAGCATTACCCTGCCCGGAGGTCAACCTGATTCCAAGCCAGGTGCCCTGGCCTGGCCAGCAGTGAGTGAAGGTGATGAGTTGTACAAGTGACTTTCTCTTGACACTGATTTTATTAAATATTTCTCTACCCTGAAAATGTGTCAAGCCCTGTTTTCATGAGTGCCTTTGTATTTCCCCATTCTTATTCTGTCCGGGATGCACCAAGGTTAAACATAGTATCTCCCATGGCACATTTTGATATCTGCTGCCTATGGTTGGGAACCTCACACTGTAGCAGCAATCATGTCACCCACAGATAACTCTATTGTGTCCTTGAGCCCTCAGCCTGTTTTTCTTTCTTTTTTTTGTTTTTTTTTTTTTTTGGCTAATTTTTAATCAAATAATCATGAAAGTAAATCCTTTTTAGTCTAAGCTGATTGTTTCTTATTTTGTTCCTACTGTTGTAAAAAAAAGTGATTTACTCTTGAAAATAGAACCTATAGTTACGTCTGGGTTAAAAGTCCAGACAGGCTTGGCAGTCACCTAACTGCATGTGTCCACTCTCCTTCCACATGGGAATCCTGAGAGTCCTTCCAACACAGCCACCTTGACAGTCCTAAGGGATAGGCACTGCTTTCTGGTGTCAGGCCACTAACAGGGCAAGAAGGAGAGTGTAGCTCTCCTTTGTCCATGCACGTCTGAGTAACAATTCAGCCTCAGCCTGTTCATGGGGCTCTGACCACATGTCAGGTGCCTCTATGCTTCCTATATACTATCTCCATGAACTTCTTGATGTCACTCTGAGGAGATACTGTCACCGATGAAGGCCAGGCTGCAGAGATGACATGGAGCTGGGATGCCCACCCTGCACTCTTCACTTCTGGAGTCCCTTCGGCCAAGCTTTTAGCGAAGGGAGATGTGGCCTCTGCCTTGGTGGGCAGGCCCAGACGCCAGCACTGTGGTGCAAGCCACAGCCTGTCTTGTTTCCCTGCTCCTCAAGGAGGGCCAGTCTCCCCTCCCTGGCAGCTGCCACCTACTCTGATATGGCATCTCAGAGGAAATGATGCTGGCACACGTCTGACTTTATGCCACAGCCAAGAATCTAGTTAACTGCCAGCTTCCTTGGGAGTCGCTCTTGTAGACAGGCCAAGGACCTGCTATTCATCTCAGTCTTTCTCCTCTTCATACATGAACATGAGTTTTGATTTTTTAAAAAAGAATAGGGGAAAGGTAACATGGGTCCTTTATTTTTCTCTACATTTGGAAGTTTTTCTAAGGGTAGGGGAAGAAATGTGTTAGGAGAGTTATGGGTTGAAAAATTCCCAGTAACTGTCTCTTGAGGCTGTTGGTGAATACACACTTTCTCCTCCTGGTTGGGGCTGGTGCTGTGTTTTGAAAGGGACCCCGTGGCTGTAGCACCTAGTCCAGGATGTCACCACATTCCAGGTTGTCTAGTTCGCTCTGCGTGTGGTCGATGTACTGACTGATCTCCTTCACTCGCTCGCGGTTCCTTGTGGTCTCATCCCTGTGAATCTGAGGGGTGAGACCGAAGCCCACCATCCTTAAATCAGATGTCTGCTTAGTATCTTCCACCAAGTCCAGGTTGAAGGAAAGGAAAATAGTTCTTTTTTTTTTTTTTTTGAGACAGAGTCACTATGTCGCCCTGGGTAGAGTGCTATGGCATCACAGCTCACAGCAACCTCAAACTCTTGGGCTTAAGTGATTCTCCTGCCTCAGTCTCCCAAGTAGCTGGGACTACAGGTGCCCGCCACAATGCCTGGCTATTTTTTTTGTTGTTGTTGTTGCAGTTGCCATTGTTGTTTAGCGTCCTGGGTTGGGTTCGAACCCTCCACCCTCAGTGTATGTGGCTGGTGCTATAACCACTGCACTACAGGCGCCAAGCCAGGAAAATAGTTCTTTGAGATCTGTGTGTTCTCTCACTGCAGAGCCTCCCTGGGTTCTGCTGATCTCAATATATTTGAGGTAGGAGTTAGAGAAATGATGAAGCATTGTGGGTTTTTTAATCTCTGGGCAACATTAAGTCTTCAGTGTGGAATGTTAAAATCCTTAATTTTATTTGTTCATTCCTTATTGAAAGTACTGTACACTACCCAGGGAAGATTTCCACCTTCTCCTAGGATGGTAGTGGGAAACACTGGGACAACCTACCAGAATGGGTTAGATTACTTACCTTGTCTACCAACCGTGTACACCAAGAGTTGATCCTAGTCACCAGCTCATCTTCTCGATTGTCAATCTTCAGTAAGTGGATATCATGTGATGCCCCAACAGCATTAATAATTGTATCTTTGTCCACAAAAAGCTGGTGAGTGAAAAGGATCAAATGGGATTGTGCATGTCTACACCCTGGGCACAAAAGTCAGAGCTGAATAGAAAAGGAACACAGGGGCGCCCCCTGGCTGTGCCTGCCATGCCCAGGGGAAGCCCATTTTCTCCTAGGGTCCCTACATCAGCTTGTCTTCAGGTGACAACTGCCTCCCCAACCCAAACACTGGCAGATGCAGGGAAAGGGCCAACCAGGCTCCTTGCAGTCCTCGTTGGGAGCATGTTTCCTCTAGAAGGCAGAAGGCTGTCCAGGGTGACCTCACTCAGGACATCTGTTCTCAAAATGCTTCTGTCAGCTGCTCAAGTCTGACTGCCCCAAACCTCCACCAGCAGGGTTGACATGTAGGGCTGGCCAAGGGTCTGGAAGCTGCTCTGAGGACCAGTGAGCCCCGCAGACCAATGGTGTTCACCACACTGATGTCTCTCTATTGCCTTTTATGGATTCTAGGTCAGGCACTGTGGCTCACACCTGTAATCCTAACACTCTGGAAGGCTGAGGCTGGGGGATGGCTTGAGCTTAGGAGTTTGAGACCAGCTGGAGTAAGAGTAAGACCCTATCTCTACTAAAAAGAGAAAAACTAGCCAGGTGTGATGATGGGTGCCTGTAGTCCCAGCTACTCAGGATGCTGAGGCAGGAGGATCACTCCAGCCTAAGAGTTTGAAGTTGCTGTGACCTTAGATGCCATGGCACTCTACCCAGGGTAAAAGAGTGAGACTGTCTCAAAAATAAAAACCTTGGATTCCATTTGGGGTCTCCTGCCTTCTCCTGTTCCTGTACCTTATAAAAAGCTGTTGAAAACCACCACCTCTAATAGGCTTGTCTGTTCTGGCTGTTGACACTGTGGCGGTTGTATGCTTTGAATCATTGAAAATTGAGTGGAATCATTCCCAGAGCAGAGGAGGCCACTGAAGCACTTGGTAAGCAGCTGCTTCCACCTTGAAGCAGAGGGACTTTGTAATTTTCAAGGACAACAAAGGGCCTGAATTCTCTGTATTATAGAGAAGACTGCAAGTGGAATGTAAATTTTTTTTTCCTTTTCTATTAGTAGTAAACTTAATGGTCTCCAAAATACATTCTGTGGAATCTTGAGATATTAATATATCTGCTGAAAAAGAATGTTGTTTGGTTACATACGTTTGGGAAAGTCAGCACCCTCTGAAGATTGGGCACACAAAATATTCTGGAGGTGCTGCCACATCCTGTGGAAAATAAACCTTTTAAATTTGTCTCTCTTGGCTGGCGCCTGTGGCTCAAAAGGTTAGGGCACCAGCCCCATATGCCAAAGGTGGTGGGTTCAAACCCAGCCCCGGCCAAAAACTGCAAAAAAAAAAAAAAAAAAAAAACAAACTTGTCTCTCTTGATTTTCTAACTTACTTGTCCACATACTTCACAGAGTAATGCTTGTTAATGTCTTGTGGGACACTGGTTTTCCACAGGATCCCATGTGGGAAAAGCCAGGTTAGCTCATGTGGGAAAAAGGGGGACTGGGGGACCAATTAGTACAGTCACATGGAAGACCTGGCAAGAAGTTACTATTAATAAGTTCTTTCCCTATACCTGCATGTTCCCAGGCCAGGCTCTGGAAAAGTTCACAGATGTGCAAAGCTGGCTTTCCGTGAGCATGTGCTGAGGAGAGTGTGGGCGTTCTGGTTACTTTAGAAATGGCTATAATCACACCATTCTAAAAAGTGGGTCATGGCTGATAGCTTAAGCCAGGCAGAGTAATCATCCCTTTCAGAGTTTGAATATATAGAAAACAGCTTTTGAGGATGAGGATGGCAGAATCCGAAGTATGCTTAGACATGTACAGGATTAGAATTGGTTCAGGAAAACTGGGTGGCATTTGTAAAATATAAACAAAAGGAATCCAGTTTAAAGAAATTAATTAAAAATGGAAGTTACAAGTTGTTTCTGGACTACAGGTGGCCTAGAGTGGCTGCTCCTTCAATTTTCCCTCTTAGAATAAGTAAATAGTATTTATGGGTAGAATATTCTGGATCTCCCTCCAGTTTTGCAGGTTGAAAGCAACAAGGTAGAGGCAGGGGCTGCATATAGCGAATGAGAAGCAGTAGCTGCTCCCAGCTCCCTGAGCTATCATACCCTGTTCTTAGGTCCTCAAAGTTGTGAAGACACGTTTCTTTTAAAGTGACTTTTGAGAAGGGCACTTTTGAGAAAGTCCCACCCCAGGACCACGGCACTGTGAGATGTCTGTGTGCCCTCTGCCACATACAAAGGAACAACTCAGTCTTGTGCCAAGGGGAGCCCCCTGGTGCCGGCTAGAATCTCATCACAGCTGCCCATGGACTGCTGGCTAGGTCAGGCCATCACAAGTCCTGATGGTCTAGGCCAGAGCACTTGCTGTGCCCTCACAGCTGGACACCCCCCCCCAGGCAGCATATGTGACTTCACTGCCACCTTCTAAACAGGCAGCCATGGCTGCCACCAGCACTCAGGGGCCCTCCTCCCTCACTGCCCACCGGCTCTCTCCTCAGCGTGTGCATTCTCAATTTCCTCAAAGCTGGAAGGATTTGAAAATGCAGACATGGGACAGATTTGCCCTAAGTATGGCATGAGCTGATAACAGTAACTCAACTGAAAGAGAGAGGTTTCAGAACCTCATCAGTGTGACTTAGGATATGCTCAGGAATAATTAGGTAACAGAAGACAGACTTTTTTCGCCCAAGGCCCTAACCCCTCCTCTGAACACCCTCATCTTGCTAAAGGCTCAGTAGACATTTTGTCAAGGGCTTTGAGTCAAACTGGCTGCATTCAAATCACGACCCTACCATTTAGTGGTGGTTTACCTTGGGCAGATTACCTTAATCTCTGTGCCTCAGTTTTCCTCATTCCTATCGTAAAAGAGAAGCATAACAGTACATCCTTCACATTTATGTGAAGATTAAAAGAGCAGATTTATATCCTGTGCTTCTCAGAGGGGCCTCAGGGGGGCCTAGTCAATGTCAGCTCAGCTATTTGTTAGTATTACTTCTGAAGGTAAGAGCGTATTTTCTCCTGAGAATAGACCCCCCCCTTTTTTTCTTAAATGTAAAGAGACAGGCAAGAGTATAAGGTCCTAGTGATCTTGCTGCAATTGTGTGCAATCGAGGACACTTCCAAAGGGACAGTGGCTGCAACGGACTTACGGAGGGAAGGGGCTTCACTGGGCTTTTCTGGCTGTCCCCTATGAGGCCTTAAAGGGGGAATGCCACACCAATCCTCCCAGCGAGTCCAGCCTGTTAGCTCAGAGGCAGAGCCCCATCACCTAGTGCCTGGGGCTGTGAGAATACCCAGAATGCTCACCCCCATCAGTCTACAATGAGGAGCAATGTGGGCTCTGGAGCAGTGGCCTAGACTTGGTGTCTGTCAGTAGAGTCTGAATCCAGGCTGTGGGCCCTGCAGGCTTTGGCATCACGGGCAGCTTACCTGACTTCTCTAAGCCCCAGTCTTACCCAGGGTTGTCATCTTTGCAGGGTCCCTTGGTGAAGTAAATGAGATCATGTGTAGTCACCAGGCCTGGGCAATGGTTAGCCCTCAGTGACAGGAACTCTCATCACCAGCCAGCCTGGTCAGCAGGAATGGGTGTTAGATGGCACTAGACAGAGCCAGCCAGGCAGGAGGGTGGCCTGGCCACTGAAAGCTCCATCCCAGCCTGCTTTTATGCCAGGGGCCTCAGGGACACATCTTTTTCTTTGTCCCAGTCATTAGGGAGTGAGCATGTTTCAGTCCTATGTCCGCTGGGTGTCACAGGCCTGGGTGCTGTATCATGAGGGGACTCTACCCACCCATATGATCTGTCTAGGAAATACCTGAGTGGGCTCGTTTGCAGAGGAGCCTTTCTCGGCTTGGGAAAGGTGGCATGTTCCTGTATCTAGTCAACAGCAGTTAGCCCCAGCTCAGGGAGGAAAGGTTGCATCACAGTGGACCTGCCACTGTGCTGCTGTGTTGGGTGTCTGTCTTGGCCCCAGGACAGGGGCTGGGGGAGTCAGGGAAGACTGGTCCTCTGTGTCTGCAGGACACAGCCAAGTAGCTGACCAAGTAGAGGCTTTGTGGATGCACTCTCACACTCCATCCACAGAGAACTCCTGGTATCCCCACTGTACACTGTATACTACTTCTGGCACTGGGGAGGTACATGGTGGGGACTATTCCTGTCTCCCTCATGAGCTTATATGTAGTGTGAATAGTCACATGAACAAATCAACATAAGCCAGGTACTTTGAGATGTGATGAGACTCTGACCTGATAAATGGGGTATGTGATAGACAATGGTTTTTCAGGAAGGTGATGAGGGAAGGCTTCTCCCAGGAGCTGCTGATATTTGAGCTGAGATCTGAATGACAAGGACAAGTGAAGCACATGGGGACCTGAGGGAAGAGCACATGTGCCAGATGGAGCAAGCTGGACCCCAGGGAACACTCAGAGGCTGGTGCTGAGCATCAGGAGCCAGCAGGGCTGGGCAGGCCCAGGTATGAGGTCTGGTACACTATGGGGAAGAGGTTACTTGAGTCATGAGAAGCCATTAGAGGGTGTTGTGTGAACATGAAATGATGTGGTTTGGGTTTCCAAGGATCCCTCTGGCTTTGCCATGGAGGACAGCCTGTATAAGAACAGCATAGAGGTGGAGAGGTGGGTGGTCCAGGAGAAGGCCTACAGTGGCTGGCCTTGGTGGTGGCATGGGGGTGGAGAGAAGCTGAGAAAGTAGCAGTGGGAGGAACGCTGCATAAACTCCAGCCGTGGTGGAAAGTGTCCAGATTGGGCCCTTTGCACCTGCACTTCTTCCTGGCAACATGCACATACTGCTGCTAGACCCCAATGTGGAAGACCTGGATAGCCTTCTAGTGTGCTGACCCTAGGGACAGTGCTAGGTGCTCTAGGCTAGACCCACTTGCGTTGCAACCATTCATCACTGGATGTGCTGGTGGAAACGGGTGGCCATGCTGGATGAGAAACAGTGCTCCATAGAGACTCTAAAGTTTAAAAGACCTGGGGGGTATCTCAGACCTATTTGAAACTGTCTTTCTTACAAAGTGCCAGAAATCCTCACAGAATTGAACGTTTGGAAACCAGCCTGTTGGAAAGTTGAAACCACCTAATTACCATGAGCTCCTCTTAGGTTGGGCCCCACTGAGCACCAGGCAGAGTGCTTTATGTGTTAGCCTAGTGCATGTGACAATAACTCTGCTAAGCTGGTTACTCTCCTCTTTTGCATATGAGGAAACTGAAGCTCCAGGAGGTTTTCAATTATTTAGGTGCTACAAAGTGGGCCTGGACCACATCTGTCAGGGATCTGTGAGCCTGTGCCCTGCCAGGTCCTGCTGGCTGAGCCTGCCTGTCTGCCCAGCCCAAACCACCCAGCACTGCCAGCCCCACCTGGCCCCACCCAGCACCACCCACCACACCCTGCCTGCCCTGCTCACTGCGCGCACGTCGTCAGGAAGTTCCTCATCTAGCTCTCCTTTGACAATCTTCTCCAGAGTGTTGATGGAGATCTCCAGGAGCTTTTCATGGTGGTGGTTCTCTAGGTCCCGGCACTGAGCTATTGTGCAGCCATGAGTTAAGCAAAGGCCAGGGGCGGAGCAGGCCAGCGTGTCCCCAGCCCGTGGGCTAAGGCCTCTGGCTGACAAGCACTCTGAGGGCCTGGGCTATTTCAGCTACATGAGAACAGACTTTAAGGGCTGACGGCGAACTCTGAGGTGCCTGGTGGCATCATCACCATCACAGCTGTCCACACACATGCACTACCCCCCAGAGCCATCCAGGTTCCCCATGCCCACCTCTACACCAGGTCATTGTGGACCCTCGCCGCCTGGCTCACCTCAGTGCTCCTTTATCATCCACTTCTCTCTATCCTGCGGCCTCCCCGACTGGACACTGCAGTGGGCTGCCCGCTGCCCTCAGCACTCTCACCCTGTTCCCCACAGCAGTTGCCACAGGCTTGGAGACGTAATGGGAGCCCATCACCCCCTTGCGTAAAGCTGTGGGACGCCTCATGCTCCCTAACTTGGCGTAAAGGCCTCCTCCCGGAACTGGACTTCTGTGGCCAGTCTTCGGGGCCTTTGCACAGCTGTCTCCTCTGCCTGGAATGCCCTCCCCACACTTGACATGCTAAGTTCCTCTCACTGAGGGCTCACAATTGCCCAGGCCTGGTGACCACACATGACCACACTTCGGTTCCTCACTTAGTGGACCTTCCCTGAGAAAGGCTCTTGATACTCCAGCCCTCCTCTTACCCCTGGGGGGTTAACTGTTGTTCAACCTGTACATTCAGTACCACTTGTTACCCCATAATTTGTCTCCCTGCTAGACTTTGAGCCCTAGGAAGGCAGGACCAGACAGTTGCTTCTGGGGTGGGGCACAGGAATTTGCCCCCCATGTGATAGGGCTCTGAGTTCAGGTGGCAGAAGGGTTGGTCATGCTCCAAATGTTGGCTCCAAACCTTAACATTTAATCTGACTGGCTCATTGTAAATAATTGTCAGTGTCTGCATATGGACGTTGCCTTATCCTCAGAGTGCCTATGTCTGCAGCACAGGGGCAGGTGGTCATTCTGGGGCATCCTCTCCCCCATGAATTTTACCCATGTAAGAACAACAAGCCAGAACTCCACTGCAAACAGTGGGGGCCACCCACACAGCAGTCCCTTTGGGCATCCAGATCATCATAACAAGACCATCATTGTTCTGAGGGAAGGGAAACCCCTTTGACTCCATGGGACATTCTTTTTGAACATGCTAAAAGGTTGCCAAATCTGCATCCTTTGAAGGTGAGCTTTTTCCTTGATGAAAAACTGGAGGTTTTACAGTTTCCTAATTTTAAAAGTGGGGATTTCCACTAAATTGGATCCTAGGACACATTTAAATATCATTTTGGTGGAGGTGTACATCTTTTTGTAAGTCAAACAGGGTGGAGTTATTTGTGGTTTAAAAAAAAGTACGATTATAGAGTGCCTATTTTTTACTATCTCTGCCAATGTATTTAGGCTACTAATGGCATTGGGGGGGAGTCTCTGCAGGTGGTCATCCAGAAGGAGACCCCATTTATTTGTACTCTTAGTTTTCAAAAACGCTTTGCTTTTCTCTGCTTTTTTTGGCCAGGATGAGGTTTGAACCCACCACCTCCAGTTTGTGGGGCTGGCACCCTACTCCTTGAGCCACAGGTGCCGCCCACTCTTCTTTGCTTTTAACAAAATATACCTACCTCTCCCCTCGCTCCTTTAGAGACCAGGACATACCCAGGACCTTGTGGCGCCTTCCCTATGGGGAAGTCATTAGAGAAAGGATATAGGCCTTGGACGTTTTCCACAAAGAGTCCCACCAAGTCCATAATGTTTCTTTCAAACAAGTTTATAGCCTCCTGGAAATAACACAGTTAACATGCATATTTAGTTTCCCAGCTCCAGAGCAAAAGGCACTCCTTAGAACTTAGCGGGCTCCTCTAATCACAGACCTTCACTTACCTTGACCTTCCTGGGAAGATGATTGAAAACTCTCTCTTGAGAGCTCTGTTGCTGTCCAAGCATATTTACTCACTTGCTGTGTGAGTGTTTAACGCATTCACCAGACTTTGCCTATGCTGGCCCCTCTTCCAGGAACACTTGTCCTGATCTTACTCCCTCACTTCCCCTCCCCAGCACACACCCAGCCAACCCTCTTCCTGTGGGCTTCTCCATGGCATTCATCCATCACCCCCAGGTAACAGTGGAGTGACTTATCAAGAATCAGATTAGTTGGTATCCCAGCTCCACCACTGTGTGTAACTGTGGGAAAGCTTACCTCCCTGGCCTCAACCTCTTCATTTGTGGAATGGGTTTCCTACATAGTACCTATCTCACAGAGCATTGGTGGGGTTAAATAAGTTAATTCATAAAAAATGCTTTGCCAGGCACCTGGCAGACAGAAGGCCTTCATAAGAGCCAGTTGTTACCCTAGGCCTCTCACCATTAGTTGCTGTTTCCTGGGGTTTAGCAAGGCACCTAAGGCCTAAATGGGACTGAGTGTTGACTGGGGAACAATGGAAGATGCGATTGTGAGGCCTGCTACTCTGGGAGCTTCCTCCCTCCATCAGTTGTAGACCCAGGGGCTACAAGGCTAGCAGAGTGTAGGGGATCTGCAGGAGCCCAAGGGCTGTCTGCAGGCCGAGCATGCTGTGCAGATTTCAAATGCATGTAAGTGCTGTAATGGTGGGGAAAAAAATACAGTCACTGAAAAGCATGACTGCCCTTGAGAATGCCCTGCAAGAGCATTTGGGCACAGGTAGGACACAAGTAGGACAGTGTGTGGGGTGGGTCCCAGGAAATGTTTGGATACTGAAAAGCAATCTCCCACTGCCAGCACTTGCACATTCCCCATGGGAACAGTATCTGCCATGTGATGTGACAGGGAAATCTATCTCATGTCTGAGGTGTCACTTGACGTGTGAGGAATTGATTAGTTGCTATCTCTTGGCCCAGCCACAGTGGCAGCTGATGAGCTTCAATTCATCACACCACTTCAGAATCCCAGTCTGAGCCTGTGGACACACAAGTCACTCTGGTCTCTAATGAATCTGCTACAGCAGCGCTTTTCATTCCCACTACTTAGTCCTGAGCTGCAGGCTCCTTGCATTGCCTAGGAAGTGGCAACTACAGGCTGCAATGCTGGGGAGCCTTTGTTGGTCCCTGAAAGACAGTCCACTTTTTCTTCCAAAGACCCAAACAATTCCTTGGGCCTAATCAAAAACTTTTCCTTGCTGAAGCTCTGCTTTCTTCCCAGGTGGGGCAAACATTCCAGAGTGATAAGCTTACCTCTCGTTCTCCACAATGATCATTTCTGATCTAAATTATTAAAATGTATTAAAAACAGCAAGGACTGATGAGCAAGAAAGCTTTAGCCTGACACGCTGCGTGGCTTAGGACCTTTCCAACAGAGGAGCACCGTGAAGGCCCTGCTTGCTGCCATTTACACTTGCATCCCAGGCCCTGCCTGGCTTCCAGCTGCCCCAGGCCCTGCCTCACCTCAAGCTGCTCCACCAGCTGCATCTCCAGCGTCATGAGCACATTGAACAGCTCCGTGATGTCCTCGCCACACTCCATGATCTTCTTCTCGATGTTGGGCATCTCAGACTCTTCTCGAATGGTATTTAAACTCTGGAAACAAAAGTCTGTGTCTTAGGAATCACCTACTAAGTATAGTTATTAATAGTTGATGGCAGAAGGCAATTTAGTTATATAGGTAAGAACTTGGACTCTGGAGTGGGCAAGTCTCAGTTTTTCCATCTGCCAGCTCTCTGAGCTTGTAGAAGCCACCTACCCTCTCCCTGCCTATGTGTCCTTGTCTGTAAAGTGGGAATAGTAACGGCTCATACTTCGCGACACAGATGAGGGGACATATGCAGCTCTTAGAGCATTCATAAGTAATCAATCCCTTCCTGTTGGCTCCAGTTTTTATTAGAGGCTGCTGGGCAGGGTGGAAGGAGTCCCAACATATGCTGCTGTGGAACGTTTATTATTTTGAGTTAAAGACACTTAAAAACAGCAGATGCAAAGAGGGCATTCTGACCTCCCCTTTTCTTCCTGAAAGCAGAAGATGAAACTGCCATGTAAAAGGTACCCTTCCTGACTTCACTGTGGCATCTCCAGAATGACCCAGGTATCTCTGCTGCAGCTTTTCTCACCTTGGGACCTGCAGGTCCTGGGAGATCTGTAGGGAAGTCGGAGGGACTTCCTGGAAACAGAAAAATCCACAGGCACAGGAACTTAAAGAGCAAGAGGAAGTGAAAGGAAAATTAGGGCAAGGAAACAGATAAAAGAAATCACTCATGAGGAAGAATCAGCGGAAAACTCCAGGCAACATGAAGAACCAGTCCAGAACAACCCTGCCAAGGGACCATGAGGTAGCTACTGCAGAGGATTCAACCTATAAAGAAATGTTAGGAATGACAGAAAGGGAATTTAGAATACACATGATGAAACAATGAAAGAAATGATGGAAACAATGAAGGAAACTGCTACTAAAGTGGAAAATAACCAAAAGGAAATCCAAAAACAGAATCAAATAAGAGATGAACGATATGAAGAATATAGAAAGGATATAGCAGAGCTGAAGGAACTGAAACTGTTAATTAGGAAACTTAAAGATGCAATGGAAAGTATCAACAACAGGTTAGACCATGCAGAAGAAATAATTTTAGAGGTAGAAGACAAAGTTCTTGAGATAACTCAGATAGTAAAAGAGGCAGAAAAGAAGAGAGAAAAAGCAGAACGTTCACTGTCAGAATTATGGGACTTTATGAAGTGTTCCAATATAAGTTATAGGAATCCAAGAAGGGGAAGAAGAATGCCCCAGAGGAATGGAAGCCATACTAGAGAATATTATAAAAGAAAATTTCCCAAATATCACCAAAGATTCTGACACACTGCTTTCAGAGGGATATTGGACCCCAGGTTGCCTCAATTCTAACCAAGCTTCTATAAAACACATTGTGATGAACCTGTCCAAAGTCAAGACAAAAGAAAAGATTCTGCAAGCTGCCAGGAGTAAGCGCCAGTTGACCTACAGGTGCAAATCCATCAGAGTGACTGCAGACTTCTCTAATGAAACTTTCCAAGCAAGACGACAATGATCATCTACCTTTTTCTACTTAAACAGAACAATTTCCAGCCCAGAATTCTGTACCCTGCTAAGCTAAGCTTTAAATTGACGGAGAAATCAAATCATTTATGGATATACAAACATTGAGGAAATTCGCCACAACAAGACCAGCTCTACAGGAAATACTTCAACCTGTTCTATACTGATCATCACAATGGATCAGCAGCAAAGTAAGAACTCAGAAATTAAAGGACAGAAGTAACCTCCACACTGATGCAAAAGATAAAACTAAGCAATGGACTCTCACAAAATAAGATGAAGAGAATACTACCACACTTATCAATTATCTCAATAATGTTAATGGCTCGAATTCCCCACTGAAGAGACATAGATTGGGTGACTGGATTAAAAAACACAAGCCATCCATTTGCTGTCTGCAAGAAACACACCTGGCTTCAAAAGACAAATTAAAACTCCTAGTCAAGGGTTGGAAGACAATTTTTCAGGCAAATGGAATTCAGAAGAAAAGAGGAGTTGCAATCTTATTCTCAGATACATGTGGATTTAAAGCAACTAAAGTCAAAAAAGACAAAGATGATCGCTTTATATTGGTCAAGGGAAAAATACAACAAGAAGACGTTTCAATTCTAAATATTTATGCACCCAATTTAAATGCTCCCAGATTCTTGAAACAAACCTTACTCAGTCTGAGCAAATATGGTATCTGATAATACCATAATAATGGGGGACTTTAACACTCCTCTTACAGAGCTGGACAGATCCTCTACACAGAAATTAAACAAAGATATAAGAGATTTAAATGAGACCCTAGAACAACTGTGCTTGGTAGACACATATAGAACACTCCATCCCTAAGATAAAAAATATACATTCTTCTCATCACCCCATGTAACATTCTCCAAAATTGATTATATCCTGGGACACAAAACAAAT
>CAUYPK010118067.1:0-14925 GCA_963574355.1 Loris lydekkerianus
CATATGTCTGTAGATCGTGCATCTGTCTCCTTTAGAGAAGTTTCTCTTCAAGTCCTTTGCCCACCTGAGATGGGATAATGTGTTCTTTTCTTGCTAATACGTTTGAGTTCTCTGTGGATTCTGGCTATTAAACCTTTATCAGAGGTATAACCTGCAATATTTTCTCCCACTCTGAGGGCTGTCTGCTTGCTTTACTTACTATGTTCTTGGCTGTGCAGAAGCTTTTTAGTTTGATCAGGTCCCAGTAATGCATTTTTGATATTGCTTCAATTGCCTGGGGAGTCCTCCTCATAAAATATTCACCCAGGCCGATTCCTTTAAGAGTTTTCCCTGTACTTTCTTAAAGTATTTTTATAGTTTTATGTCTTAAGTTTAAATCTTTTATCCAGTGAGAATCTACCTTAGTTAATGGTGAAAGGTGTGGGTCCAGTTTCAGTCTTTTACAGATCGCCAGCCACATGTGTGTTTATTTTTGGAAATTCAAGCGGGATGTTTATGATTGATGCACATTTCTGTTCATAAGATTAACCTAAAAAATAAGCAGAAAGAAATAATAGAAAATAAATTAGTCAATCAAAACAAAGAAGATAAAAAATAAAGCAGGTGTTATGAGTTAATTATTAGTTTATATTCCTAGGACTAAACAAGAAATAATAAAGACTAGTGATACTAGAATCGAGAAAATATAAAGTGGTGACAAAGTTTCAGGATGACAGAACTTTGAGGCAATGTCTTATTACAAAGGGAAGCCTACTGTTTCCTTTATTTTAAAATAGAGAGCAACCCTAGGGCTTGAATTGAAAGGAAGTCATTGCCTCTACATTTGCTTAAATGAAGTATTTATACCAAGATCAAATATTAACTACTGAGTATTCCCATAGAAAGTGAAAGAGTAGGGAGAATCAAGCAGGCAAATTAAAGTTAAGGTAGGATGTCAAGAAATGACATTTAGGCCAGGCATGGTGGCTCATGCCTGTAATCCCAGCACTTTGGGAAGCTGAGATGTGCAAGACCCCATCTCCAAAAATCGCAGGGCATTGTGGAGGGTGCCTGTACTACCAGATGTTTAGGAGGCTGAGGGAAGAGAATCACTTGAGCCCAAGAGATTGAGGTTGCTATGAGCTATGATGCCACAGCACTCTACCAGGGTTGACAAAGTGAGACCCTGTCTCAAAAACAACAACAGCAAAAAAGAAATGATATTTAATTTCTCTAAATTAAACTGACAATCTTTGCAATGACAGATTCAATAAAGTGATAAAGGAATAAACTAAATAAATTCTATTGGTAATAGTTTCAGAGGAAAATGAAGATTTAGAAGCTAAGATGGTCATGCATAATCCTGGTATTTTAAAAATGCCAAGATAAAAAAAAAAAAAAATAGTGGGAAAGAAAAAACCCTCCAACCACAGAAAAGTGATACCTTAAACTATGGTATACCTGTAAAGGGGAACATTGCATAGTGAATTTCAGAAAAATCGTTTTTGGAATTGTATAATAATTACCATGGAAACAGAGATAGTAGATATAGGTCATAGGTTTTACAATTTTAATTATGAAAGGAAAAAGGAATTGTGGAACAAATGAAAAAATATTTTGGTATTTCTATGCTTTTATAAATGTTGTAAAAAATAATAGGTGAGTGTAATTTAAAACAGAAAATTGAATTCATTGGAAGATAAATTATAGTTAGCCTTTAAAAATTGAAGAAAGAATTAGAAGAAAAAGTGATTCAGCAAACAGACTAAACTAACACTGCCAATAGCCAATGAGGACAAGTCTCTGGTTTAGGAAAGAATAGGAGAAGCAGTGGATATACAACTCCATCACTTAATCATGAGAATATTTCTATGCAACATTTGGGGATACATGTATGTATTAGAATAGATTTTTTTTTTTTTTTATTCGTACACATTTTCAAATTCAAAAATGCTTTCCTTATTTCAATATCTGGTCTTCTCCCAGAAGAATAAAGGATTCATATGGACACCTCCTATTTTTTCCAAGTTACACAAATCAATTAAAAATATTTCTACAAGGCCTTATAGAAACAACAATTTAGTTCATTTTGCAATTTCTTGAAAGTGATCCTGTTTTTAATATTTTAACAGAAAAATGAACCATTGTCCCTGTAATTTTCTAAGTTGATCTTTCTTCTAATATTAGGGTCACATTCTCACATATTCAGTAACCTGCACAAGTAATAAATCCACTCTTCACAAAAGGATTTCTCACTATATTTCAAAAGATGCCTTAAGAATTCCTTTGAAGAATAATGCAGTCTTTGATTGCTTTTAACTTTCCCTGAGCTTTACTTTATTCTTCTTTCTCATCATACAAAAAAATTGAGAGTGAATTGAATCTGAATATGTAAAAGAAATCAGATACAGAATTTCATTTAAATTAGTGGTGATATTGTGGATTGTGCAGTCAATATGGTACTGAATATATGGATAAGAGTGATTAAGTGTCTAGCTAATCAAAGAATATATTAAATATTGCTTGGCTTATGTTTGCCTAGGGAATTGCTGTAATTCTGAATGCTTTGCATACGTAAGTATTGAAATGAAGGAACTTCCACCAAGGACATTTAATAAATATCTACCTGGAAAAATAATTCAAATCCAAGCAGTCTAGTTCAGCATAATTTTCAATGTTTTCTAGTTTTCTAAAAGTAATAATGATTTTAACTGAGCCAGTTCTTTATGTAAGAAAAGAATTCACAGAGAATACCATGTTTTCTGTACCCTTCATTTTGTCTGAAATCAAGAATAAATTCAGGTGCTCGCTTTGGCAGCACATGTACTAAAATTGGAATGATATAGAGAAGATTAGCATAGAATGGCCCCTGACCAAGGATGACACACAAATTCGTGAAGCATTCCATATTAAAAAAAAAAAAAAAAAAAAGAAGAATAAAATCAGGAATGAACTTAGGAGTTGACTAGAAAATAAAAAGTAATAAGCTCTGCTCCTCAAATAAGAATCATTTTATTGATTAGCTATTTTTCATGAGTTATAAAACCTTTCATTTCTAGGTCATTTGTACAAGCATCATCAGGTTTGATTATGAGTACAATTTGCTGTAATGTGATGGATATTCAATGACCCATGAGAATTTGCGAGTGTTCTCATTTTAAGTTCTCAGATGAAAACTATCATATCTTAAACTCGTGCTTGTAAAAATTATTAATTTAATACATTAGCCTTTACTAGTTTTTTGGAGCAAACTTTCTTCCCCCAATAAGATACAATCCAGCAGAAAGAGATTTATGTACTTTCACATCTTATTTCATGAATAAACATATCATTCTATTCTTTATCTTGATTTGAGCAGTATTTAAGAGGGCTTTCCTATTTAAAACTAATCAAATAAAATGGGGCCAATGAATTATTAAAGGTCACTGGAAATCAAGAAAAGTCGAGAGGGGAGGGATAAAACTTTACCTCTTTGGTATAACTAACACCATTCAGGTGATATGCATACTAAAAGCCCCAAGTTAAGCAATATAAAATGTATCTTTGTAAGAAAACATTTTTATCCCTTAATATTTTGAAATAAAAAAGCAATTGATTGGTGTTTTCATTAATTTTTTTTTTTTTTTTTTGCTTGCTAGGATTAGAAGGTAGACTAGTGGGAACTTGCCATTTATTCTGCACTAAAAGTACCAGGGCTAGCTAAGCGTCTTGACATATCCATTTAACCTCTGCTTTGTATCTAAAAGCAGAACATTTATCAACCTCCACAGCCTCAGCTCTGTGAATAGCTTAAAGAGAGCATCTGTATTCAAGCATATGCTGTGGATAACTGCTAAGATATTTTAGCCAGTTTGGTTCAGCAGCTGTTCTGTAAAAGTGAGATGAGTAATTTAATAAGCAACTCTCCTTGACTCTGATACTCTTCCCCCGGTGCATGCCAACCTCAGCCAGAAACACAGCCTAAAAAGGGCTCACTGCTAGGTAGACATAAAGACAGGATAATGATTTATGCAGAGGACCATCTTCCAGGCGCTGACAAGTGCTTACTGTCCCACGCAAGTCATCACTGCTGCTCTAAAGAGAACAGATGGCTTTCCACACACCACTAACAAACGAGGAATTCTGCACAGATAGCATGAAACTTCACTACTTTTCTGAACACAACTTGTCATAACCAAGCGCTCGCTCGCGCTCTCTCTCTCTCTCTCTCTCTCTCTCTATATATATATATATATATATATATATATATAAAAAAAAAAAAAAAACAAACAAAAAAAACTTGCCAAAATGCCCTTGCCAAAACACAACAAATGTGAACCTTGGTCTTGCTCCTAGCAAAATATAACATAGGGGAAAAAAAAAAAAAAAAAAAAAAAAAAAAATATATATATATATATATATATATATTATATTTAAATAGATGGGAATAAGCTACCCTATTTGTCACTTCCTATATTATACCACATAGATATTCACACATCATCAAACGAAAGCACATGCTTGATGTATTTGAAACACGGTAACTGAAGCTATCAATGCGAGGGAAATTTCTAGATCAAATAACATGAGATCCACTGTTTCTTCATTCATAAAGTGGTTGAAATGTTGAAGAATTTGGCAAGAAATGTATATCAGTTGTATATTTCAGAAAATTCAATGAGAAAATAATAGACAATATCCTGATTGGTAATAATCTTTTTCTTGATGTTTTATGTAATACAATTTCATGTAATGATTGTTCAGGGAGTATACTCCCAAGAAGTGACCCAATAGACTGCCATGTTATTATAGTATACCAATCGATTTTTATTATCATATTGCCTTGCAGCCTATTTAGTATATTGGGCCTTGTGTTTATAAATTTATAAATAAATAGTATATATGACTATAATTCAGAAACCATATTTGTTTATAATTATATCCCAGAAAAAATATGTGTAGAAAACATAACCAATTTTAGACCAATTTGGCAAATATTCATCATTTCCATGAAAAATAAAGAACTAAATATATATGTACTTCCACTTAAAATTCCAAAGTTTCTGTATTAAATTGTTAAATAAGAAATTATAATCATGGGAAGCTACTGCATTTGCTGAGTATGCAATTATTGGTGCCGTTTCGTTGATTCCTAGTCACCCACCATGCAGTACATGGAACACCAGTTTTGGCGTCATTGAAGGGCTCATGATACATATTCTCATGATATTCTCATGACTCAACCAATACCTGCTAAATCAGAATCTGCATTTTATTAAGATACCTGGTGATTTGCATGAACATTAAAATATTCTAAACATTGCTTTGGTTCATTGTTCTCAACCTTGACTCTAAGACAGAGAATTTGAGGAACTTTGAGGAAGTAAACCATGCTTGGGAACCATGTCCTGGCTGAGATATTAGAGTGTCACATAGGTGGAAACAATAGAGTTGAGCCTCTGCTCCTTTTGAGAATACAGGCTAGTATTTTAACCCTTAGGTACACGTGAGTCCATATGCAGGGAATGAACAAAAAATGATAATCATTGGACATTAGCAATACATGTATTTAATGCTAACATTTCAAAAGCCAAATAGCTTTGTTGAAACTATGAGACACTGTCTGTTTGTTTTGGGTCATGGTCTCTTTTATTAAACAAAGACTCTGAAAATACTCTCTTATTCCCTGCTTGCTTAACAACAACAACCAAAAAAAAGCATAAATTCAGAAATCTGAGTCACATATTGATCTGTGCATAGTTGATTCTCTAGTCCAGGTCTTTATCAATCCATGAAAACACGTCTTGTTGAATGTTTAAAATGTTTTTAAATCTTTTTGTCATTCCTCATCTGCATGTCAATCTAGAGTAAATACCCAGATGCTGTCTTCCTGGGGCTGGATAAGTAAGCCAGCCAGAAAACAAAACAGAACAAAGTAACACAAAACCAAACCTCATAAACATCAAGAAACTGGATTCTGAAATATATTGAAAAATCTGAAATAATTGTTGCTTTTTTATTACAGAAACATTGTTCAGATTCATAACAGTCTGACCTGGATTGCTTAATAAGATAAAAATGCCATCTGCTATGAAAACAATGCCACAGTCCTTGAAATCCAACTATTATTGTTCATGCAGAATAAAATAAATTATAAATCTATTAAGTGATTGACATTCTGGAATGTCACTGTAAGTTACATTATATTTTAAATATATAAATTGACACATGAATATAATTGCATAGAGTGTGTGTATGTACGTATCTTACAAAACTGGGCAAAATTGTACTTGTAACTTCAGATACAAATTATATAATCCATCTGTCTATACTTTAGTCATTAATGTTTGTATACAGAGTGACAGTTGATTCTTTTCTCATTTTAATCACTGGCATATACAACTTCAAAATCCCTTTAAGCAGAAGTTTATGCTAGTTGGATCTTTTCTTATGAAATGAAGTGGCTATTTTTTTAGCAGCACCTCTGTGCTGCTAAAATCTTCTGAGGTGGGGATTATTTTTAGTCCTGACAGGTGTAAAAGTTGTGCCGTCAACTCTCAATGTAGTAGTGGAGGGCCTGGTCACCCGAAGCCTTCCACCACCTTCTCTGCATTTCCTATTAGCGCCACTATTCCACAGATGGCATTTCTCCCATTTCTGGGTCCCATGCGTTAGTTGGTGTTAGTTTCTGGTCATAAATATAACCTTACCTGGTATGATTGTTCCCGTTGTGTACCTAAGCTAAGGAAGTACAGTCACATCTGAGTGGGTCTGAGTGGACGAGGTCAGACGAATTGCTGACAAGGCCCTCCTAGTCCCTGCTCTAATACAAGTCATGTGGGAGCTGACAAAGCTTTCCAAGCCCAGACTTTATTTATTCCCCTGTCAGGAAGTGTTGATTTAGCGCAGGGCCAAACTTTCTCATGTATCGTTAAATAGGTTTGAGTCACAAGATGGAGAGATGATGGATACTCCACTCCAAAGCCAGAGTTTGGGTGATGTATTGGTGACACGGTTAAAATTAAGTAACCCTTAAGTGGTGTACAGAAGTATAGTGATCAAGTTCATAAGGCTAAAAAGACACGTGATTTATTGCTTTCCCCCATACAAGAGAAAACTATTTGAATAAAAAGATTATCTTAACCTCTGTCCTTGAAAAGATAGTATTGGTCAAAATAATGAACATATTATGCAGAACTATCAACTCATTAGAATATGGGAGTGATAGTTATAGTATTTTTAACTTCAATTAAATTTATTTCATAGAGAACATTTGTGGCAACTCCAACTTCCTCAAAGCTTTTTTTTTTTTTTAAATTCTAGTTCACAGTATGTTTAGGGGCAGGCATTGTGTTTGGAGCAGAATAGGCATTTGCTAAATATTTACTGAATAATGGGTCCATAGGTATTAATTATTGTGGTGGATTCTACGTATACTTCAGTGTGGTCCTTTGACTAAAGCATTACATTCATTTATCATCTCGGACACGGAATTTAATTGCTGGTGTTCTATGAGATTGTCAGAGTTCAGTTGTGCAGAGAGTAGCAATGCTATACCCGATCTCATTGCAAGTGACGTACAGGTTCTCAGTTTACCCACCAAAAGTAGAAGCAGGTACCTGAGTTCACAAACACCAGTTAATAAATGATCCAACTGGCAGGCTTCCCTTGACAAATTCTAATATTCATTGCTCATTGAGGCAAATGTCAATATTTTTTATATTGGTAACAGTGATGTTAAATTAGTGTGTCAACTTGACTGGGCCGTAATATGTGCCTGGGTATTTTTTTTTTTTTTTATTAAAATCATAGCTGTGCACATCAATATGATCATGGGGCATCATACACTAGTTTCATAAACCGTTTGACACATTTTCATCACACAAGTCTACATAGCCTTCCTGGCGTTTTTTTAGTTGTTGTGCCAAGACATTTACATTCTACATTTACTAAGTTTCACGTATGTTCTTGCAAGATGCACCGCAGGTGTGATCCCACCAGTCCCCCTCCCTCCAGCCCCCTCCCTACCCTCCCTCTCCCCCTTCCTCCCATTCTCAGGTCGCAAACTGGGTTACAGCTTTCATGTGAAAGCCCTAAACTAGTTTCATAGTAGGGGTGAGTACATTGGATACTTTGTCTTCCATTCTTAAGATACTTTACTAAGAAGAATATTTTCCAGTTCCATCCATGTAAATATAAAAGAGGTAAAGTCTCCATCTTTCTTTAAGGCTGCATAATATTCCATGGTGTACATATACCATAATTTATTAATGCATTCGTGGATCGATGGGTACTTGGGCTTCTTCCATGACTTAGCATGAATTGGGCTGCAATAAACATTCAAATTTCTACTTCTTAAATACCCAAAGCTACCCTTTTTTCAATGTGATATTCTTTCTTAATTTGTATAGTTCAAAGCAAAGATCCCATTAACCCTTAGAGTAACTCAGTGACCTGTTACAACACTCTACTTCAAGAGTTAATCTCCTAAATCAGTCCACCTGAACTACTCAGGATAGGCATCTTTAGGGTGGGAGCTAAATTTACAAAACAGTAAGAATGGGAGACAGGGGGTGAAAGTCAGGTAGGACCTCAACTGACAAGGCCAGCTGTGTCCTGTCTGCCCCAGACTGACAGACTCCGTCTTATTCTCACTACATGTGCTTTCACCCTGGTGCCAGATCAACCTCTGTTGTTGTATCTGTCTCAGACACAGCATCATTTACTCTGCAAGAAAAACGACTTCCCTGCCTTCTCCCAGCCCCTCTCAGTCTACACAGGCGTGCCTGCCTGCTGTCTCGGGCCCTATGCTTGTTTTGCCAATTTTAACTATTTTCCTCAGGGTTGCTCTCTGCTTTACAGAGTTCCTCTGTATAGTAGACAGGGGCTGCTTTTTGCTTTTCAGAGACACCTTCCCCACAAACCAGCTAGTCAATAGCAATGTTGCTGAGCATTTATCTCAGCTGAATTCCGTCTGATTCAGGGCATGTGAGCACGTTCTAACAGCCATCTCAAACTGGATTTGTAAGCCTGCGCGTGGAATTCCTTAAGTCCACCCCACACTTTTTTTTTTTTTTTTTTTTTTTGAGACAGAGTCTCACTATGTTACCCTCGGTGGAGTGCTGTCACATCACAGCTCACAGCAACCTTGATTTCTTGGGCTTAAGAGATTCTCTTGCTCAGTCTCCCAAATAGCTAGGACTACAGGCACCCGCCACAACACTGGCTATTTTTTGTTGTTGTTGTTGTAGTTGTCATTGTTGTTTTCAGCAGCCTTGGGCCAGGTTTGAACCCACCAGCCCTGGTATATGTGGCTGGCACCCTACCCACTGAGCTTGGGCGCCGAGCCAACCCACACTTCTTGAAAGTTTCCTTGCTTAGAATCATCAGGCTGGTGTGATTTTGAGCCTCTGCCTCCCTGACTGACCTGAAGATGGAGTGAGTAGCTGTGCAGAGACCATCAGTCAGGAAGGTCACCTATCGGCTGGGTCTGTTCCCCACAAAACAGGTTTGAGTTTCCAGGAGGTTGTTAGAAATCAATGAGAGACTTTTTTTCCTCTAATTAATTGGATAATCAGGTGAGATCTGCATGCATGGTACTGAAGATTTTTGACAGTCGAAAGTACCTTTTTTCTGATTTTTTTTTTTTTTTTTAAGAGACAGTCTTACTTTGTCGCCCTCGGTAGAGTGCTGTGGCGTTACAGCAACCTCCAGCTCTTAGGTGATTCTGTTGCCTCAGCCTCCCAGGTAGCTGGGACTACAAGCGCCCGCCACAATGTCTGGCTATTTCTTTGTTGCAGTTTGGCCAGGGCCAGGTTTGAACCCACCACCCTCGGTGTATAGGGCCGGTGCCCTACTCACTGAGCCACAGGCACGCCCCTTTTTTCTGATTTTTGATGAGCAATTCTCCTCCAAAAGAATTGAAAGCAGGGACTCAAACAGACACCCGTGTGCCAATGTCCCTGGCAGCATTAGCCAAAAGGAAACAACTCAAATGTCCATCAATGGATGAACAAAATGTGTTATAAACATCCCATTTTTGAGCCTTAAAACGAAAAGAAATTCTGATGCAGGCTACAACATGAATGCAGCTTGAGGACTTTATGTTTAGTGACATAAACCAGCACAAAAGGGCAAATGTTGTACACTTTCACTTATATGACATGTCCGGAATAGGCACATCATAGACAAGGAACGCAGCCTGGTGGTTCCCAGGGGCTGGGTGGGGGCAGGGGTCAAGCTTCCATTTGGGAAGATGAGCGGTTCAGGAGGTGGATGGCGGCGGCGGTAGCAGCAGCAGGGCAGTGATGTGAAGGTACTTAATGCCCTCGGTTAAAATGGCAACCTTTGTGTTCTATGTATTTTGTCATACTTAAAAAATATCAATAATGCAAAAAATGTGCCTGGGATGGATTTGAAAAAGTTCTGCCAAAAGCAAGAATGGAGGTGCTTAGGAGAGTTCTGGCAGAGAGCCAGGAATGGAAGCAAATTAGGCAATTTAAACTTCTTCTAAGTAGTGAAATATGTAAGACTAACAAATTAAATGCTTCTCACAAAACAAGATGAATACATCTGATCGCTCATTGACGTTGTAAATCTACAGTTAAGATGAGGAATAAGTCAGGATTCTGGAATCCTGCACCGGTATTATGGGCTGAATTGTGTCACCCCCAAACTCCTATGTTAAAATCCTAACCCCAGTACCCCACAGAGTGTGCACTTACTTGGAGATGGGGTCTTTACGGAGGTAATCATATTAAAATGAAATCATTAGGGCCCACCCTAATCCGACAGGACTCCTATACAGAGGAGAAATTTGGACAGATACACGCACAGGGAGAAGCCATGTGAAAGTGAGGGCAGAGATCAGGGTGATGCCTGTAGAAGCCATATAATGCCCAGGGTTGTCAGCAGTGCACCAGAAGCTGGAAGAGAGGCTGCAGACAGTCTTCCTCACGGCGTGGCGCCTGTGATAAGGAACCAACCCTGCCAGCGTGCTGAATTTGGACTTCTAGCCTTCAAAAGTGTAGGATGATAAATTTCTTTTCTTTGCCTCTCTCTCTCTCTCTCTTGACAGAGTCTCACTCTGTCACCCTGGGCAGAGTGCTGTGGTGCAGTAGTCACAGCAACCTCCAACTCTTGGGCTCAAGTGATCAATCCTCTTGCCTCAGCCTCCTGAGTAGCTGGGACTACAGGTGCCTGCCACGACATCTGGCTGGTTTTTTATTTTTAGTAGAGACAAGGGGTCTTGATCTTCCTCAGGCTGATCTCAAACTCCTGAGCTCAAGCAATCCACCTGTCTCTGCCTCTTAGAGTGCTAGGATTACAGGTGTGAGCCGCCTCACTGGCTGGATGATAAATTTCTATTGTTTAAACCACCCAGTTTGCTGTACTGGGTTATAAAAGCCCTAGGAAACTAATAAAAGTTGCTTAAAACAACAGAAATGTTTGCTTCTGTCTGTGTTCAAATTTCTCTCTTTGTATAAGAATCACAGTCATATTGGATTAGGGCCACCATAATCCAGTGTGTTCTCATCTTGACTAATGACATCTGCATAGACCCAGTCCCAAGTAAGGTCACAGTGACAGGCAGTGAGGCTTAGGACTGTAACATACCCATTTGGGGATACTATTCAATCCATCACAGTCCCCTCTAGCCCATCCAAAGGCATGTCCTTCCCCCATCCGGACATCCCCCAAAGTCTTAAGCATTCCAGCAGCAACACTAAGTTTGTGATCTCAACTAAATACCATTAACTCAAAGTCCCAAGTCTCTATTCTTCTCTATACCCAGGGCTTATGCAGAGGAGGTGCTCAGGGAGCATTTGGTGGAGAATACTGTGTTCATTGCAGGTGGCGGCTTCTGTGCCATCACAGAAGTCCAGTACAAATTAGAAACATAATCCCAACCTCGTGCTGGCTTACATATGTTTACTGCACACTGGTTGAGGCTGGGTCCTGAGAATCCTGCCATCATAAATCCATCAGGCCGAGTCCCTGAGTCGGGTGGGGCAGGTGACAACAGGAACGCATGACCCTGACGAGGCCTTGTGGTCTGCTTCCTCTGTTCATTTGCAGCACACAGTTTTGTAATTGTTTGTCTAAGACAACCAGAAAAATGCACAACATTGGTTTTCAATTTCGTAAAACATAGCAAAGAGGGGTTCTAATGACTTTTTGTTTCTTCTTTCTGAGACTTCACCTCTCTAGACAGAACTGAAGTGTTTTCCACTAAAGATCTGTGGCTCAGACTTTTAAAAGAAAATCTGCAATGATGTTCTCGCTTTCTGATTTCTGATTTTGGTAATTTGTATTTTCTCTTTTTTTACCCTGATCAATCAAACTAGAGTTGATACATTTTGCTGACTTTCTCAAAGAACCAGTTTTCCTATTGTATTGACTTTCTCTAATTTTCTGTTTTCTATTTCATTGATTTCAACTCTGATTTTATTATTTCTTTTCTTGTTCTTATTTTAGGTTACATTTTTGGTCTGATTTTTCTAGTTTCTTAAGGTGAAAGCCGAGGTCAATTATTTACCTTTCTCCTATTCTTTAAAAATTGACTTTATAAATAGCTTTATTGAGCTATAATTCTCACACAGTTCATTCTTTTAATGTATACAATTCAGTGGTTTTATTTATTTTCTTTTTTTGAGTCTCAAGCTGTCACCCTGGGTAGAGTACCGTGGTGTCACAGCTCACAGCAACCTCAAACTCTTGGGCTCAAGCGATTCTCTTGACTCAGCCTCCCACGTAGCTGGGACTACAGGCGCCCGCCACAACACCCGGCTATTGTTTTTGTTGCAGTTGTCATTGTTGTTTAGCAGCCTGGGCCGGGCAGCTTTGGTGTATGTGGCCGGTGCCCTACCCACTGAGCTACGGGCACCGCTGATATGTGCTCTTTTATTTCTGCTTCTCTCACTTACCGCAGTGTTTCCAAGGCTCATCCAGGCTATCCAGGCTACAGCAAATGTCAGTACCTTATCCCTTTACACGGCTGAATAACGTTCCATTGTAGGTATCTACCACATTTTGTTTTTCCATTCATCTGTTGATGAACATCTGAGTTGTTTCTCCCTTTTGGCCATTGTAAATGCTGCATAGACATTTGTGTGCGTGAAGAAAACGGCCAGACTATTTTCCAAAGCAGGTGTAGTGTTTTACATTCCCTCTGGCAGGGTATGAGAATTCTGATTTCTCCACATCTTCACCAACACTATATTCACCTGACCTTTTTTTTTTTTTTTTATTATCTGACTTTGATTCTAGCCATTCTAGTGGGAGTGAAGTCAGGGGAAGTCATGGGAAGTCATTTTTCACTGTGGTATTGATTTGCATTTCCCGATGACCAAGGATGCCTATTGTCTCTTTACATGCTTTTTGGCTATCTGTGTATTTTCTGGGAAGGTCTGCTTAGATCCTTTGTCCATTTTTAAATTGGGTTGTTTGTCCTTTTATTTATTTATTTATTTATTTATTATTTTTTTGAGACAGTCTCACTATGTCACCCTGGGTAGACTGCTGTGGAATCACAGCTCACAGCAACCTCCAAACTCCTGGGCTCAAGCGATTCTCTTGCCTCAGACTCCCAAGTAGCTGGGACTACAGGCACCCACCACAACACCTGTCTATTTTTTTTTTTGTTGTTGTTGTTGTTGTAGTTGTCATTGTTGTTTGACAGGCCCAGGCTGGATTCAAACCCGCCAGCTCAGGTGTATGTGCCTGTCACCTTAGCCGCTTGAACCACAGGCATGGAGCCTATTTGCCCTTTTATTATTGAGTTACATGTGTACTTTATATATTCTGGGTAAAAATTATTTATCGGATATATGATTTGTCATTTACTTTCTTGATAGTGTCCTTTGAAGCACAAATGTTTTGAATTTGATGAAATCCCATTTATCTATCTTTTTCTTTTGTTGCTTATCTTTTTGGTGTCAAGGCTCAGAAGTCTGCCAAATTTGAGGTCATCACAGTGTACCCAAGGACAGAACTGGGACCTGTGTATGCAGGGGATGCAGGTGGCAGTGAGCACTCAGCAAGGCAGACTCTGCGTCTGTTTTAACAATCTGGAGATGAACCGGGCTTCAGGGGAAGCTGAGAGATCAGCTGTGGGGTGCACAACCCTGAGGGCCTATAGGCTCGAGATGAGGGGAAGGGTCCGCGGCAGGGGGAGGCTATAGCCCTGTGGAGGCTTCAGGTGAACTGGGCAAGGAGGGGTCTTTCTGAACCTTGCAGACAGGCGGCTGTCTGCCCTTCCCTGGTGGGGTTTCCATCATTGCGCAAGGAAGACCCTCTCTGTGGGCCCTCGCCTTCCCCCTTCCAAAACTTCAGGGCACCGCACAGAGCATAGGCTGAAACAGCAGCATGTCAGCTGTTGAGAGCTATGCTCCCCACCTTGTCACAGCCCTGTCTTGCATACTTGCGGAGGCACTTTCTCCTTCTGGGCCTTTTCTTTCTTTCTTTCTTTCTTTTCTTTTTTTTTTTTTTTTTTTTTAATTATTAAATCATAGCTGTGTACATTAATGTGATCATGGGGCACCACACTGGTTTTATAGACCATTTGACACATTTTCATCACACTGGTTAACATAGCCTTCCTGGCATTTTCTTACTTATTGTGTTAAGATATTTATATTCTACATTTACTAAGTTTCACATGTACCCTTGTAAGATGCACCATAGGTGTAATCCCTCCACCCATCCTCCCCCCTCCCTTCCCTTTCCCCCTTTCCCCTATTCTTAGGTTGTAACTGGGTTATAGCCTTCATGTGAAAGCCATAAATTAGGTTCATAGTAGGGCTGAGTACATTGGATACTTTTTCCTCCATTCTTGAAATACTTTACTAAGAAGAATATGTTCCAGCTCCATCCATGTAAACATGAAAGAGGTAAAGTCTCCATCTTCTTTCACAGTTCTGAGGACAGAAGTCTGCAATCAGCTTTGCCTCAGGGCCATGAATCCTC
>CAUYPK010118068.1:0-5000 GCA_963574355.1 Loris lydekkerianus
AGAGAGCCACACCACGCAGTGACCTGCCAAAACAGACAAACACTCACACAAAAGCATATAATTTTAACAATAATATATTAAACACATAATATAACATGCTCAGTCAGGTGTTTTTTGTTACCTTGTTCGCCACCCCTGGTCTAGTGCAAATGTCCTTACGATAAAATGATTTTTTTTTTTTTTCTTCTGGGTAGAGCCCAGTAATAGGATTGCAGGATCTAATGGTAGGTCAAGTTTGAGTTCTTTGAGGATTCTCCATATTTCTTTCCAAAAGAGTTGTATTTTTCTTTTCTCTTTTCTTTCTTTCTTTTTTTCTTTTTTTTTCAGTCCAACCAGCATTGTAAAATTGGTCCTTTCTTTCTACAACCATGCCAGCATTTGCAGCTTTGAGTCTTTGTGATTTTGGCTATTCTCACTGGGGTCAGGTGGTTTTGATTTGCATTTTTCTGATAATTAGGAATGATAAGCATTTTTCCCTATGCTTGTTGGCCATTTGTATGTCTTCTTTAGAGAATGGTCTATTCATCTCACTTGCCCATTTATATTAATAAATTTTTGGCTTTTCGTTGTTCTTTAATTCGAGTTCTCTGTAGATTCTACTTATCAAGCTTTTGCCTGATTCATATTATGCAAATATCTTTTCACATTCTGATGGTTGTCTATTTGCTTTGGTTGTTGTCTCCTTTGCTGTACAGAAGTGATCCAGTTTAATTAAGTCCCATTTGTTTATTTTTGTGGTTGTTACAATTGCCACTGGTGTCTTCTAAATAAAGTCTTTGTCCAGGCTGATATCTTCAAGTGTTTTCCCCACACATTCTGCAAGGATTTTTATTGATTCGTGCCTTAGATTTAGATCTTTTATCCATCTTCAGTAAATTTTGGTGAGTGGAGAAAGGTGTAACTCCACTTTCAGTCCTTTACATGTGGTTATCCAGTTCACCCAACACCATTTAATGAATATGGATTCTTTCCCCCTGTGTATGTTCTTGTTTAGTTTATCAAAGATCAGGGGGCTGTAAGGTTTTACTTTCATCTCATGGTTTTCTATTTGATTCAGATGCCTGAGACTCTATTTTTGTGCCAATACCATGCTGTTTTTATTTTTTTTAAATACTATACTATTTTGCTCATTATGACCTTATAATACAGTCTAAAGTCTGGTAGGATAATGCCCCCAGCCTTGTTTTTATTACTACGAATTACCTTAGGTGTATAGGGTTCTCTGGTTCCATAGAAAATAAAGAATTATTTTTTTCCACGTCTTGAAAGTATGATGATTGTACTTTAATAGCAATGGCATTTTATCTGTAGATTGCTTTGGGAAGTATAGACATTTTAACAGTTTTGATTCTTCCCAGCCATAGCATGGTGTGTTCTTCCATTTATTCATATCTTCTGCTATTTCTTTTCTTAGGGTTTCATAATATTCTTTTTTTCTTTTTTTTCTTCTTTTTTCTTTTTTTTGAGACAGTCTCAAGCTGTCATCCTGGGTAGAATGCTGTCGTGTCATATCTCACAGAAACCTCCAACTCAGGCTCAAGCAAAATTCTTACCTCAAGTTTTCTATTTTTAGTAGAGACAGGGTTTTGCTTTTGCTTTGGCTGGTATCAAACTCGTGAGCTAAAGCAATCCACTGGTTTTGGCCTCCCAGGATGCTAGGAATACAGGCGTGAACCCACATGCCTGTTCTCAGAATTTTCTTTATTCAGGTCCTTCACCTCTTTTATTAGGTATCTTCATAGGTATTTCATTTTCTTTGAAGCTTTTGTGAAGAGGATTGTGTCTGTATTAGGTTCTCATCTTGGCTGTTATTGGCATATAAAAAGGCTACTGATTTGTGAACACTGATTTTATATCCTGAGACATTATTGTATTTTTTGATCATTTAAAGGAGTCTTGTGGTTGAGTCTTTGGAGTTCTCTAAGTAAAAGCTCATATCATCAGCAAGGAGGGAGCGTTAAAATTCTTCTGCCCTCATTTGGATGTCCTTTATTACCTTCTCTTGCCTGATTGTACTGGCTAGAAATTCCAGCATTATTTTGAATAGTAGTGGTGATTGAGAACAATTTAGTCTTATTTCAGTTATGACTGGAAAAGCTTTTAGTTTTGCTCTGTTCAGTATAATGTTAGCTGTGGGTTTGCAATAGATGGCCTCGAACAGTTTTTAAAAAGTGCCACCTATGCCTATATTCTTCAGAGTTCTAATTAGAAAAGGATGTTGAATTTTATTTCATGCTTTTTCTGCATCTATAGAGAGGATCATATGGTCTTTGTTTTTGCTTCTGTTGATATGGTTGATTGCATTTATGGACTTGTGTATGTTAAATCAGCCTTGCTTCCCTCGGATGAAATGTACTTGATCATGATGTATGACTTTTATAAATGAAAGTCATGTTAAACCAGCCTTGCATCCCTCAGATGAAACCTACTTGATTGTGACGTATGACTTTTTTTAATGTAACCTATTGGCTATTTTATCGAGAATTTTGCATTTATATTCATTACTGAATTGGTCTGAAGTTCTCCTTTTTCAATCTTTTCCTGGTTTTGATATCAGGATGATGTTTGCTTCATAGAACATTTGGGGAAAGATTAATTTTTTCTCAATTTTTTGAAGTAGGTTCTATAGTATTGAAATAAGTTCTTCTTTGAAGTTTGATAAAATTGCGGTGTGAAGCCATCTGGACCAGGATAGTTTTTTTTTTGGTTGTTGTTGGGAGATTTTTTATTGTTTCCTTGATCTCAGTGCTTAAAATAGGTCTGTTCAGGAGATCTAGTTCTTCTTGATTATGTCTAGGGAAAGGGGGTGATTCCAAGTATTGATCCATTTTCTCCACATTGCCAAATTTCTGGGCATAGACTTTCTTGTAGTATTCAGAGATAATAGGTTGTATTTCTGTGGCACTGTTTATCTCCCCTTTATCATTTCTGACTGAGGTTACTAGAGATTTTACTTTTCTGTTTTTCATTAGTCTCGTTAGTCTGGTTTATCGAGTTTGTTGACTTTTTCCAAATACCAACTTTTTGTTTCATTAATTTTCTGAATAATTTCTTTTGTTTTCAATATCATTAATCTCTGATTTAATTTTGGCTATTTATTTTCTTCTCCTGAGTTTAGGGTTAGATTGTTCTTCTTTTTTCAATTCCATAAGATGGTTTGTAAGTATGCTGATGTGCTCACTTTCTGTTTTTTTAATGTAGGCATCTAGTGCAATAGATTTTCCTCTCTTGACTTCTTTTGCTGCATCCTTCTGGTTTTGGTAACTTGTGTCTTCATGGTTGTTATGTTTGAGGAATTTAATGATTTTCTCTTTTATGTCTTCCTGAACCCAACTATCATTCAGCATAAGGTTATTTAATTTCTAAGACTTTGTGTGGGAATGAATCTTGTTGTTGGAGTTGAGCTTCACCTTCATAGATTTGTGGTCTGAGAAGAGATATGGTATAATTTCTAATCCTTTAATTTTGCTGAAGTTTGATTTGTGTCTTAGGATGTGATTTATTTTGGAGTATGTGCCATGAGCTGATGATAAAAAAGTGTATTCTTTAGCTTTGGGATGGTATGTTCTCTATATGTCTGCTAATTCCATTTTTTTCTGTGGTCATGTTTAAATCCTTTGCATCCTTTTAATCCTTTAGAGTCTTCTTAGAGGATCTGTTCATTCAGACAAGAGGGGTGTTGAATTCCCTGACTACTTTGGTATTATGGGATATAATGTTACTCAGACCCCTCAAAGTCTGTTTCATAAACTGGGATCATTTAAGTTAGGTGCATAAATATTTAAAATTAAGATGTATTCTTGTTGTATTGTTCCTTTGACCAGTATGAAGTGTCCATATTTGTCTTTCTTTACTATAGTTGCTTTGAATACACTTGTGTCTGAGAATAAGTTTGAAGCAACCCCTCCTTTCTTCTACTTTCCATTTGCTTGGAATACTGTTTTCCATCCCTTAACCTTAAGTCTTGATTTGTCCTTCAGGACTAGGTGTGTCTCCTGGAGACAGTATATGGATAGCTTGTGGGGTTTTTTATCCAATAAGCCAGCCTGTGCCTCTTTAGTGGGGACTTCAATACATTGACATTTATTAAGAGTATTGATAAGTATGATAGAATTCAATTCATCTTATTATGAGATAGTCTGTTGTGTAGTTTTATCCTTTGTGCCATTGTGGAAACTAAGCTTTGGTGTTTGGCTTCTAGGAGTTTACTTTGGTGGTGGCCCATTGTGGCATTCTATATTGAGAATAGATCTAAGTATTTCCTGTAGAGCTGGTTTTGTTGCAGTGAATTTCCTAAGTTCTTGTATATTTTCAAATGACTTGCTTTCTCCATCAATTTTGAAGCTAAGAATTCAGGGCTAAAAATTATTTTGTTCAAGGATGTTGAAGTAGGGTGACCATGGTCTTCTGACTTGGAATGTTTCAGTTGAAAAGTCTGCTCTCATCCTCATGTCTCTTCCTTTGTAGGTCAATTGGTGCTTACTTCTAGAATTTTACTTGCAGAATTTTCTCTTTCATCTTAACCTTGGATAAGTTTATTACAATGTGTCTTGGAGAGATTCTGATAGAGTTGAGATTATCCAGGTTTGATATCCATCTGAAAAGAGTGTGTCAGGATCTTTAGCAAAACTTGGGAGGTTTTCATTTATGGTAGTCTCCAGTAGGGATTCCATACCTTTGGAACAAGCTTCTCCCTCTTCAGGGATTCCTATTATCCATATGTTTGAACACTTCATGGAATCTTTTAATTCTCTAAACACCTGCTCTGATCTCTCTCTCTTCTTTTCTGACTCCATAGCTACCTGTGTTAAATTTAAGACTTTATCCTCTAACACTAATTTTCTTTCCTCTCCAGAATCTAATCTGTTTTTGATACTTTCTACAGTATCTTTATATTCCCTGATTGTCTTCTTCATTTCCTTAAGCTCATCCATATCCTTTCTATATTCTACATATTTCTTATCTGACTTTTGGTTCCATCTTTTTATTTTCTCATCTAT
>CAUYPK010118068.1:7500-10666 GCA_963574355.1 Loris lydekkerianus
CTGATGTGAAGCTATCTGGTCCCAGTCTTTTCTTTTTTGGGAGATCTCATATATTTGATGCTATTTCAGTGCTTGATATAGGTCTATTCACAATTTCTAATTATTTCTGGTTGAGTCTAGGAAGGTGATGGGCTTCCAGATATTGGTCCATTTCCTTCAGATTTTTATATTTCTGAGAACAGAGTTTTTGTAGTAATTATTGAGGTTTTTTTTTTTAAATTTCTGAGGTGTCTCTTTGTCTCTTTAATTTTTTCAAAAAAAAACTATTTTTTGTTTTTAATTGATCTTCTGAATGATCATTTTGTTTTCAATTTTACTTAACTCTGCGCTAATTTCAGTTATTTCTTTTGTTCTACTAGGTTTTGGGTTGAAATATTTGTTCTTTTCCAGTTGTTTGAGATGACCCATTAAGTTGTTGACTTTTTATTTTCTATTTTATTCATGAAGACTTTCAATGATATAAATTTCCCTCATAGAACTGCCTTTGCAGTATCCCACAGGTTTTGATAATCTGTGTCTTCAGTATAATTTCGTTACAACAGTTTGGTGATTTCCTTCTTAATCTCATCTTTGACCCAACTATCATTTCCTACAAGGATTTTAGTTTCCATGACTTTGAGTATGAAGATTTTTGTTCCTCCTGAGTTCAACTTTTATTCCATCATGATCCGAGAAGATAGAAAGAATATATATATATATATATTTTTTACTTTCATACATTGGAATTGCTTTTTTATTCAATTTGCTTTTATAATTATGTAAAATATTTACATGGTCAAAATGTAAATTCAAGTCAAAAATTCAAGTCTAAAAATGGTGTAGTCAAAGGGGTTTATCTTTGTATCCCCACCCCCTCCATTCCATTTTTATTCTCTTCTTTTTAAAAAATTTTAGAGTATATCCTTAAATATAAGCAACTATACATGTATATGAATATATGGGGGTGCCAAAAAATGTATGTACATTTTAAGAGACCTTATTGGAAATAAAATAGATCATTCCCTAAAAGTGTATGAATTGCAGGTAAAATGGGTGTACATAGGATGTCTAGGTACACTTGACCAGTAAGGCTTTCTTCAGTTCAACTTCCGAAGGTAGTACACAAATAACAGCTCTTAAAATGTGGTTACTTGAGGCAGTGTCTGTTGCTCAGTGGGTAGGGCACCAGCCCCATATACCAAGGGTGGCGGGTTTGAACCCAGCCCCAGCCAGTTAAAACAGCAGTGGCAACTGCAACAAAAATAGCCAGGCATTGTGGCAGGCACCTGTAGTCCAGGTACTCTGGAGGCTAAGGGAAGAGAATTGCCTAAGCCCAAGAGCTGGAGGTCGCTGTGAGCTGTGACATTACAGCCTTCTACTGAGGGCGACAAAGTGAAATTCTATCTCAAAAAAAAAATAAAAGTGCTTGTGCTTTTTGGCACCCTCTGCCTACACACATAAAAATATATACATACATGTGTTACATATGTTTATTGTATTAACATATGTCTGTATATCGCATGTGTGATATATCCCCTCCTTTCTTAAGTAAAAGCAGCATGCCACACACTTTTCTCTCCTCACTCGCTGCTGGAAATTCTTTCCTCCTGTCATGTAGAGATCTTCCTCCCTCCCTTTTATGCAGCATACTACTCCATGATGGAGGTGGGCCATAGCTCTTTCAGGCTTATTTCCAGTTTTTTGCTATTACAAATACAGGTGCAATGAATGACCTTCTGGGTACAACTTTTCATATTTTCAGGCTCTCTAGTGCAGGGATTTTCAACGAGTGCCATGCGAGGATATAAGGTGTGCCACAAACATTTTCAAAGATCATTAATTAAATTACTTGCAAAAGAAGTTCAAAGCACAATAAGTGTAGTTTTTTTACTCTTTTTTTTTTTTTTTTTTTTTTTTTTTGATCAACATAATTTAAGTGTGCTATGGAAGTTTAACTATAGAGTCACATGTGCCATAGATTTTTAAAAAGGTTGAAAAACACTATCCTAAATCTCGTATACAACCAGGATTGAGAACTCCTGATCTAGAGGGAAAGTAGGTTAGAAGGCCTAAATTCAAGGGCTGCACCTGTGGTTCAGTGAGTAGGGCACTGGCCCCATATGCCAAGAGTGGTGGGTTTGAACCCAGTCCTGGCCAAACTGCAACAAAAAAATAGCTGGGCATTGTGGTGGGTGCCTGTAGTTCCAGCTACTTGGGAGGCGTAGGTAAAGTCAGGTAAGTCTGAGTGCTGGAGGTTGCTGTGAGCTGTGAGACCACTTCACTCCACTGAGAGTGACAAAGTGAGAATCTCCTCTCCCCAGGAAAAAGAGGCCTAAATTCAAACCCCAGCTTTTCCCAGCTTTTCCCTTAAATTACTTCTCATGAAATCTAAGCAATAATAGTTCCTACATTGTAGCTTTGTTGAAAGGATTAAATTAGCTAATACACATGAGTGCTTAAATCAGTTCTGAGCACATTTTAGGAGCTACGCATTCTTGTTGCTGTTCTGTTGTTGCTGTTGTGAGTCTTCAGATTGCTTTTTGTTTATTTTTATTTTTATTTTTATGTATACACGTGTTAATTAGGTTTCCTTTTTTTTGCATTCACAAAATTAAAAAGACTTAAAATATAATAAAGAACATATTAAATATATTTTATATATTTTATTTGAAAGAATAATTTCTATTCTTTTAAATTTGCTGAGGTTAGACTTTTGCCCTATTATATGATCAATTTTGGAGGATGATCCATGGGCTGATGAAAAGGATATGTACTCAGTTTTATTAAGATGAAGTGTTCTGTAGATGTCTGTAAAGTTCATTTATTCTAGGGTCAAGTTTAAGTCCATTATTTATTTGTTTAGTTTCTTTTTGGAGAATCTATTCAGGACTGACAAAGGGGTGTTAAAATCTCCAACTATTATAGTGGGGGAAGATATCATATTGTTCATGTCTGTTAGGGTTTCCTTATAAAGTGAGGAGCATTCTGGTAGGGTGCATGAATATTGATTGTCAAAATCTCTTCATGTTGAGTGTTTCCCTTGACAAATATGTAGTGACCATTCTTATCTTTCCTTATTTTTGTTGGTTTAAAATCTATTGTATCTTCAAATAAAATAGCAACCCCAGCTTTTTTTCTGCTTTCCATTTGCCTGTATCATAGATGTCCATCCCTTCACCCTGAGTCT
>CAUYPK010118070.1:0-32999 GCA_963574355.1 Loris lydekkerianus
GGTCATGATGTATAATTTGTTTGATGTGTTGCTGGATTCTGTTTGTTAGGATCTTGTTGAATATTTTTGCATCTATATTCATTAGTGATATTGATCTATAATTTTCTTTTCTTGTTGGGTCTTTTCCTGGTTTGGGGATCAGGGTGATGTTTACTTCATAGAACGTGTTGGGTAGTCTTCCTTCTTTTTCTACATTTTGGAACAGGTTGAGTAATATAGGTACTAATTTCTCTTTAAAGGTTTGGTAGAATTCTGACATGAAGCCATCTGGTCCCGGGGTTTTTTTTTTAGGGAGGTTTTGTAAGGTTGATGCTATTTCAGAACTTGACATGGGCATGTTCAACATTTCCACTTGATTCTGGCTAAGTCTTGGAAGGTGACGTGCTTCTACGTATTGGTCAGTTTCCTTCAGATTTTCATATTTCTGAGAATAAAGTCTGGGAAGGTTGATCCCTCCTTCCTCACTTTGCACCTCTGTCATACCCAGTCACTGATAGTCCCACAGGGCTTTGACCCAGTTGCCTGTAGCAAACAGATACTCCAGGGGTTTTCACCTACCTGAATCACAAGGAAATCTATTTTTGCCCAGCCAGGCTGCTGCATTCTGCCTCTATCCAGCAGTGGGAGGTGAGACCTGACAACCTCGGGTGCTTTATGGAGGCTGGGGACTGTTCACTCAGTTCCAGCCCCATCCCTGATTGATGTTACTGACAGAACAAAACAGAATAACTTTGTGGGAATTTGTTTCTGTTTCTGCTAAATCCCCCTGCAGAAGAGAAGCTGTTTTGAGTTCCCAGAGCCTGTGCCTCAGGCCCTGTTTTTGCTCCTGCAGGTTTGTATTCGGTTACCTGTCAGTTCTAGCCACCTGTCTTCCTTTGTCTATAGGCTGATGATCCCCTGAGGGCCGGGTGCGTCTTAGGCTCAGTAAAGTGGTCCTCTGGGTCAGCCCTGCCCTGGGAACTTCCCGGCTCTGTGGGTATGTTTCTAGTCCCCGGGCTCCACCCAGGCCGGTACCGCCTCAGGCAAACCCTTTACTCACAGGGCCTGTGTTTCAGTCCCAGATCTGTTCCATGGTGGTTGCCACCTGAGTAGATGCCCAGAGACAGGGGGTGTGTCTTCAGAATATCTGGGAGTGAGCCCTATTGTTGCCAAAAGATGGCTGCTGCTCTGCGCTTCGGGGACCGCCGCTCCGGTGTGGTTCCCTCTCAGCTGACCATCCTCTCCTCACTCCCGTGCCCCAGAGTCAGCACTGACCAGCTGCAGTTTAGGCCCTGTCCACACCCTTTGAGAAATCACCCAAGAATCTGGACTCCTGGGGGACAGGCCTCCAGACCTCAGAGTGAGAGTGGAGGGGAGTGCTGGGAGCTTAGAGTTGCAGGTAGAGAATATATACAGTTTTATACAGTTTTATGCCTGGCAGGAGAATGCCGTGGCAACTTAGTAGGGGAGGTAGGTCCAGTTTTTAGAGGGTCTCTCCCGTGAAGTGGAGTGGGAGGACCTTTGAACTCTGCTCGTTTGTTTGTGGGGCACTCTGAGCTGTTCTCATGGGGGAGGGGACTCCCATCGCTTGCTGATGGATTGTGTACCTTTTGTTTGTATCCTTCAGGTCGCAGCTCGCCTCAGCAGGGTTGATGTGCATTCTTCAACCTTCTCTCTTGGTGCAGCTCCAATCCACCAAGTTACTTGCTAAATTTCTGTCCTTTAACTGTCCTTCTGGACAGGAGCCTCTGTGAAAAGCTGGCTTCAGTCAGCCATCTTGTCTCTGCCCCAAGTCTATAGACTTCGGTCACATAGCTGTGGTTGCACAGGAAACTGTTATTGATTTTGCAGGTATCAATGTCCTCCTCCATTGACAGCAGGCTTACTTGCGTGGGAACCAGAAGCCGGCAGACAAGTATCCATGATCCCTCCCCGCAGCCAGTGTCACAGGAGAGGGGGACGGGGAGCCAGTGGGACTGCACCATAGTTTGAGCCTGGCCAGGATGAGGGTGTTGGTCCTGCAGGAGGGTGGCTCCAGCAGGCGGGGGCTAAGGAAGCTGACAGGGAGCAGGGCAGGGCACTACAGCCCCCTCCAAATACTGGCTTTTTCAATTTTAGGTTTGGACTCATGGCTGACGTGTATGTGAATTCCATCCTCATATGTTCCCCCTTAGGGATACAGAGTGCATTTTCTAACTCGACAGATAAATCCTTTGGTGACAGTGAAGGATAAAGGAAATAGTGGCAGGTGGCCGGGTCCTAGCACTGTTAGTCCCATGATTACATTCAAGGAAACTGCTATATCCTGAAACCTCCCCAAACGCGGCTACGCTGCAGTAGTCTCCCCTTCCAACCGGAAGTCACCTCAACTGATATAATCCTGTCTTTATAAAGTTCATGGTCTAGAGGGGCTAGAGACAATGAATGAATAATTGCAAGTGTGGTAAGAGCTATGAAAAGGGGGAATAACAGGGAGCTAAGGGATTTCTGGTTAGACATTCAGCCTGGTCTGGGAGGGAGAAGACTTCCCTTTGGAAGTGGTGTTTAAGCTGATTCTTGAATGTAGAACCCAGTAAGCCAGATTGGATGGGGGGTAAGGAAGTAAGGGCAGAAGAACATGCCCTGTAGAGGGAAGAGACAGCACACAGGTCCAAGTGGAGAGAATACATCACTGTTGAGAAACTAAAAATGGCCAGGGTGGCTAGAACAGGAGTGCAGACAAAGCCCAAGAGTTAGGGCAGGGTCTTCCTGGGCTAGAAAGCGATCATGTGTCTCCTTGGCACGATGGTCAGAACAAAGTAAAGGAAACCTCCTCTCTTTCTGACTGCTAGGTGTAGGAGAGGAGACTCCCTCCTTGCACAATTATAGAACAGTGAAGACCTCATGCATCCCATCTGGTAGGGTCCTTACCTTGGTCCCTATGCCTACCATTTCACCTCCTATCCAACCAGCTTCTCAGTGCAGGATGCATGGCTGCCCTCCATCTTTAAGCTCTCTCCTTTCCAGTTCCTGTGTGTTCTCAAGGGCGGGAGACTGTCTTGTCTGTTTTCCCAGTTTTAGCAAAGTACCTGACATCCAGAGCACTTGGTGAGTGCATGGCTGCTGTGCCAGGAGAGATGTCTGGTATTCAATTTTTCCTTGTGATAGGCTGAGCCCTAAATATCTTAGAAAGCTCCAAGAGGCAGTTTGTTTAAATGCCACTGGCATTTAAAAAGTCCACACTTGGACTTTTGCCTCAGTTTCCCTGCTTCATATTCCAGTGATCTGTTGAGGCTGGAGGTCTGTTTGGCAGCCACCCATGTTTATTGAGTCACTGCTGAGTGCAGAGACAATGTCAGGTGCTATTCAGGAAGGTGTGTAAAATAAAAAATAAACACCATATGCCAGAAGATGTGGCCCTTGATCACAGGCATCTGGGTGTTTGCAATAATTTTTTATTGGTGGTTTTATAACTTTATTTGATGTGTTTGACAATCACCAGTTAGTTCTCATCCATGTTGACTGTCTGTAGATTTTTGAAAGTGGTAGCAGGTACATAGGTAACCAAAGTATAGAGCTTGTTTGGTGAATCTTCATCGCCATTATGTTTTCTGGACAATGGCACCTGGCTATTGTATGGGACATTCCTGTGCCTTTGCCCAGACAACTTTGTTGAACCTGTGTCAATACGCATATCTGGAGTCCCCATTTCTTTCATAGCAAATTTCCAGATCTCTTCTGAGGCGCACACTTCTTGCCACTCCATGGATGTGTTTGTGAATGTTGATGGTGTGTTCTTGAGTCACCAGCATGTTGATGGCAGTCCAGCCCTTCTTCTTCTTGCCACCCATCTTTGTGGGAGCCATCCTGCCAGGCCCAAGTTGGAAAGAAAGAGCGCAAGGGATTGTGGGAGGAAGAAAGGGGTAGTTGCAAGTACAACTTCCAGGTCATCTTGTGTTTGCAATAATTTAACGTGCTGGATTGTCATTAGTATTTTGAAATTGTGAAAATCATCTTATTGCATTACTTCAAAGGAAAAGATGATTCTTATATATATGACAACACTTAAGTAATCTCATTCTTTTCCTTTTTTTAAAATTGGTCTTAGTAGATACCAACAATTGCTTCCTCCTTTTCCTAATTGACAGATAGCTATTTTAATATTCACTACATTTTTATTTTATAAAATCCACATGAGCCAAAAAAAGTAGCACTGGGTTAGGGGGTGGAATAGAGTCCAGTTCTTAATCTGACACTCAATAGCTTTCACTCTCTTATGCTGACCTCTTTCCACTGTTCCTTTTCATGTTCTTGTCCATCAAGATGCCTTCTTTTCCATCTCCATTAGCTTGCCCTCTTCCTCTTCTGTCTCTGGCGTCTTCCTTTACCCCTGTTTCCTCATTCTCCATATTCTTCTTCCTTGTCTTTCACTTGGCCCTGTTTTGGCTCATGTTCTCATACATCAGGTGTGCAGAGCTAACATCAAATTTTGATGGTTAGCTCAGAAAGCCAACCACAAAAAGTCCTCCTGATTGTACAATGAAAACTATTCATTTTCAAATTTGGGAAATATGGAAAGTGTAAAGAACAGAAGGGTCACTGCTGACTGTGGAGGAGTGGTCAAGAGCACAGGCTTCACACTGCAGCTTTGTTGCTTTGTCATGTTAGGGCAAGTTACGCAGCCTCTGTGAGCCTCAGTATTGTCATCTGTGGAATGGAAATGGTAAACCCCATCTCCTGGGCTTATCATGAGCTATCATATGAGTGTTACATGTAAAATGCTTAGTGTAGCTTCTGCCAAGTAATAAGAACTCAATACTTGATAGCTATTGTTATAATAACCATTGTAATGTTTTTAAATGTCTATTTATAATTTCTATTAAAAATACTTTGCAAATGCCAATGAGTAATCTTACAAGCAAAATTTGGAACCATCTGTTATCAAGCTGTGGACTGCTTCTTCTTTCCAGAATGGAGAAGCTACTTGTTTTATATCACAGAATCATTCACAGGTACCACCAGGAAATGGCACCAACATCCTTGACTCCTTTGTGCCTTAAGAGCATGTCAAGTATTTGAACACAATCATTTTGGTGTGACACCAGCAGAAGGTGAGTATTGAGAGCGAAGTCACTTGATTCAGTAACAGATGCTGTTTATAGCACATAAGTACTTTTCTGGAACCTCTTCCTATTTGGGACATAGACTGTGTGCTAAAAGTGCGTGCCACATGTTGTCACAATGTGACACACCAGTGGTAGACATGGCCTTTGATTTAGACAGTGAGGTGGAACTCCAGGTGTGTTAGTGGAGTGCCCTGGCATGAGCACTGGCTCCTTCTCATCCTGCCCAACCTTCCTCCCCCTGCCACTGAGGCTGTCAGGATAACTGGCTCACATCCTGTTAGGAAGAATTACCATGATCGCTAATGGGTAGTTAGGGACAGTATTCCAGTTTAGGCTTTCATGGGCGGTGAAAGCTAGTGAGTAAATAACCGTTTATCAGCTAGTCACTTAGAGGACGCTGCACAGAACGACATTCTAGGACTTCCAAACATATAGGAGCCATATATCATAATGGAGCATAAAAGTTACGTGTGAATAGGCTGTAAAACTGAACAACTGTTTACCTTAGTGAAGGTTTTATTTACATGCCCTGCAGCAGATACTTAAATGTGCTTCATGCAGAGGCCACGATCCCAGCTGCAAGCAGAGCTGGGCTGAGAGGAGAGGCATCGGAGAGATGCCAATAGCAATGTGCTTTCAGGGGATGGAGAAGGCCTCTCTGGCTCCCTGCAAAATTCCTTTTGCCTGCTCGATCCTTTAAACGTCTTGAATGAGAAACTAAAGCTTTATTTTTATAATTACAGGAAATTCAGTTACTAATTCAACATTGGCATTAACATGGAATACTGTTTACTGCATGAATAGCCAACATTTATAGTGTTACATTTGCAGAGCCCTCCATAGGTGTAATCTCCTTTTTCCTCAAATGTGTCAGTGAGTTTAACCATTGCTCCTAATTACAGGAGGGACCTCTGACTGGGAGAAGTTAAATGACTTGCCTTAGGGCACCTTCTGGTCATGGCTAGGCTGGGACTTGAATCTGGTGCTTCTGATAAGGGTTCCTGGTCAGTGATCTTTCCACCAGAGCTTGTGGTAATTACCCTACAGGAGCCAGTGTGGAAAGGCAGGAGATGTGGACTGGAGAGTGTGGTCAGCAGACTTCCTGGGTCGTGCTCAGCCTCAGGGACCCCGAGATCCCTTCCACTTCAGTGCTCCCTGCCCGCTCCTGGCTGACTGACTCTGCCAAGGCTGCAGAGTGCCTTTGAGCCTGCACGTACCTCCTCTCTGCTTGCTGAATTTATTGCATTCAACAGCCACCTCCCCTGCTGGGATTGGAGCCCTGTTCTGTCCCCAGCCTCCTGGAACCCAGCTACTTCCTTGCCAGTGCTGTCCTCCAGGAAGCTGAGCTCTGTCCCTTGTGCTCCAGTATCCAGCTGGGGTTTTGTTCCAATTGGTAGACCTGCCAGAATTGGAGGTGGATTGTTTTTTCCCTCAGACTCTTGTTATTGCATTATTCCTTCATTCATTGAAAACATTTTTATTGGTCACCATAGTTGATTCCCCCTGGCTCTCAAGGTAACTCTAATGAAACATACATTCGCTACACCCTATAGAAATCATACTCCATAATAGGTACATCCACTATGCAAGATGCCTTAATTCTCTACAGCACCCCCACTAGTCATCTAGGATAGCAGCTTAGTTGGGGGCACTAAAGAGATAAGGGTGGTTTGGGACAGAACCTGGGAAATGGGTTCTAGGGGACCTTTGAGACAGCAAAGGGATTTCTGAATATTACCAAGGCCTGGCTGACTCCGAGTGTCAGTGAGCCAGAGAGTGCCTGCTGCGTGACAGTCTACCAGCTGAAGAAGTGGAATCCTTTATAGAAAAGGGTAACAAGGAATGACCTTCAGCGTCATTGTCTAATGGCATTTACCTTCACAAGCTGCAATCCTTTAGTTTTATAGATACTGGGGCAATACGTGAATGAATTATTTGAATTTCTACTCTATTTATTTCCTCAGCAGCTTCATTTCTAAAATCACCTTTTCTGAATGACAACTCAATCAATTCAATAACATGTAATTTTACACAGTAGGAACCTATCCCCTGACCCTCTTCCTGCTTGCAGTCGTCGGCTGCTTTTTTGAATCACCTGTGTGTGTTTTAAAGCTAAGTTAATTTTCATCTTCAGACTCCTGAGGTGGAATGACACTGTGAGATGGACACAATTCTGACTTGAGACTGAAGCCACTCTCCTTTTCCTCCACTTTTTTCACAGGCATCTCTCTTTGTCACAACCGAGCTGCCAGCCTGTGTTCCCTCTCCCATCAGTCTGGTTGTGTGAAGGAATCATTGCCTTGACCAGCTTCATTTCAGAAGCTTTCTCAGGGGCTGGGATTTTTTTTTTTTTTTAAACTTTGTTCCCATGCTTCTGGGATCCTGACAAGATAAATGAAGGTGAAATGAACATGTATATTTCAGCTTTGTTTTCCAGGGCTAGCTGATGTGATGGACAGGATTGTATTACTAGAGGAATCAAGGAGGAGGTGGGCTGCACACATTGGTAGATCCACAGAGTCTGTGGGTAATGAACTGAAAAGAAAAACTGCTGATTGAAAATTTGAATCATTAAAAGCTTTGAAATCAACAGCTTCTTTTAGAATTCCAATCTTCTATGATTTGCTCAGAGTCAGTGGTCTGAGCCACAGGCCAAATTGTCAGTCAAAATGAGCAGGGCTTGTCACAGACTCTGTTGTTTCAGAGATTATATTAAACACTTGAAAGAGCCGCAGTAACTCTTCCAGGGCACCACTGTGGTCATCGCGGTACAGTACTCTCTGGACATTCATTGATTTACAATTTGCATTTCTCCTTATTTGCAAATGATCCTCCATGTTCAAAATATATTATGATTTGTATTTTTGCTGAAGCATGAATTGGAATTTCACCTGCGGGCTGGGATGCCGGAGTGTAGTGGTGGGTTACACAGCTACGAAATGAGTCTGACACCCTGTCCACGGTACCCCCCCCCCCCAAGGTTGTTTTTTACTTATTGTATATGCATATTGTGGGAGAAATTATGTACCATAATGGTTATTTGTGAATTAGGGGGATTCATAAAGGCCTTGGAGAGAATTATTCATGGGTGTCAGGCTGTACTGTAAGTATAGCTTACTTTAATGAAACCTAGTACAGCAAGGCCTTTCTTATCTGGGGATGACTTAGCTGGCCATTAAGAAATGACTTATTTTATAATCAGTATATAAGGAAAAAGGGCTGCTGAGCAGATAATATAGATGTCCCATATTTATTCACACTAAAACTCATACTTTTAGCTAAGAGGTGAGCTTCTCAAGCCCTCATCTCAAGCCATATCCTCCCTATTTCCTTTAGTTTGGACTTCAGGTGCAAACTGAACTCATCCTCCCAAGGCGCTCACATCATCTACCTGTTCACGGTCCCCTTCATGTGTTAATTTATTTCAGTATTTTCACTTTTCATGGCCCATCCCTCTGCCTGTTTTCTCTATTGATATAATGTAAACATGCACATGAATATATTTAGAATATGCCATTGAAATGTATGATATTTAAATTTATACTAATATAAATGATTATTCAAGGCATATCCTTTTTTTTCTTTTTACTGTTTCACTCTGCATTTTTTCCCCAGAATCTAGCCACATATGTAATCTGGTTAGTTCTTCTGCTGAATCACGTTCCTGAGTGTGCATCCACCACGTGTACCCCCCTAGTCATAGACACTGTTATTGGCTCAGTGGTTTGATGCTTTGCTGGTCCTCACAGCACCTTTCTTTTCTATGCCCACATACGGTACTGGGTCAGGGTTTCTTGGGTGTTAGCCCTAGAGTGGGATCACAGATTATAGGGTGGTCACTCACTATCTCCCATAGCACTGCTCAGCTGCTGTCCAGAATCCATGTTCCTCTCCTTTCCGGAGTGAACTAGATTTCTTGTTTACTTACATTCTCAATCTCTTACATTCTCAATCAATATATATTTTTTCCCCAAACTAATTCATGTAAATGTATTTATTGGATTTTATTTAGCATACTTCTGATTATTTGTGAGATAGAACATCTCTTTGTATACTTATTAGCCATTTGGATTTCCTCTTCTGGGAATTGTCTATTCATAGCCTTTTCCATTTTCACAGTTAAGTTTCTTGCCTTCCTCATTAATTTATTGGAGTTCTACCTATATTTTAGACACTCATTTTTGTCAATTTTAGTTGATGGAAGTTTCTTCTGGTATCTTTTATTAAAGATACATTCTTTTATATATGGCAAGTGCTTTATTTCAGGATAATTTTAGATTTGCAGAAAAGTCACCAAGATACTTACAGAGAGTTCCCCCATCACCACATGTCCCTTAACATTAATGTCTTACCTAACTTGGTATATTTCTAAAACCTAAGAAATTAACACTGGTTTAACTGTTAACTAAACCACAGACTGATTTAGATTTCACCAGTTTTCCCACTGATATTCTTTTACTATTCCAGGATCCTCCATTGCAGTTAGTTGCTGTATCTCCTTAGATTTGTGACCTGTGACACTTACTCTGTCTTTGTTTTCACAACCTCCTCAGTTTTGAGGAGTACGGGTCAAGCATTTTGTGGAATATTCCTCAATTTAGGTTTGTCTGATGTTTTATGATTAAACTGGGTTTAGTCATTTTTTTTCTGAAGGAGACCACAGAAGTAAAGTGTTTTTTTTTTTTTCATCACACCATATCAAAGGGTACATAACAGTAAACATAACTTATCACTGGTGATGTTAACCTGGGACACTTGTTTAAGGCAGAGTCTGCTAGTTTTCTCTACTGTATAGTTGAATTTTTTCTTTTTTGTTCTCTGTTCTTTGGACATGAGTCAGCTGGTTCAACCCACATTCAAGCAGAGGGCAGTTAAACTTCACCTTCTGGTAGGAGGAGTATCTACATATATTATGTGGAATTCTACAAGGAAGAAATTCTTAATTTTGGTGTAATTGAAATTGACAATTTTTCACCTTATGGCTTTTACTTTTAGGGTCTTGTTTAAGAAATCTTTTCCTCCCTCAAAGGCCTGTAATATTTTCCTACATTTTCTTCTATACACACACACACACACACATCTTTAATCTTTAGGTTTTTAATCCACTTGGATTTTACCTTTGCATAAAAGGACCCAAATTAAAATTGTCTCTATATGGTTTTATTTTTTAAAAAAATGTTTCCTGAACGGATCCTTCCTCACTGATTTATCATGTCAGATGTCCCATATATCCACTTTTCAACTTGGGACCTCTTCCTGGGTTTCTGTTTTATTTTATTGGTCTGTTGGTGTGTTATTGTGCCAGTACATTATAGAGTTATATGATGGCTTTGCAGTATACCTTTATATCTGATAGGGTGAACATAGTGGGTTGTGTGGAGGCTCCTATAAAAGATGTGTCTACCTTCAAATTCCTAGAATCTATGGATGCTCCCTTACTTGGAAAAAAGAATCTTTATAGATGTAATAAAACTAAGGATCTTGAGGTTAAATTTTCCTAGATTACCTAAGTGAGCCCTAACTCCAATGACAAGTGTCCTTAGACAGAAAAGAAGATTCAGGCATACAGAAAATTAGATGATATAAAGGTAGAGGCAGAGATTGGAGAGATGGAGCCAGAAGCCAGGGAAAGCCAAGGAGTGCCAGAAGCCAGCTGACACTGGAAGAGGCAAGAAATTATTTTTTTCCCTAGAGTTTCCAGGGAGAAAATGGCCCTGTTGACACCTGGATTTTGGAAGTCTAGCTTCCAACTGTGAGAACTGTGAGAAAATAAATTTCTTTTGTTTTAGAGCCCAGTTTGTGGTAACTTGGAGCAGCCCTAAAAGCTAATTTGGTTAGTTTCTGCTCCTTCTTCAAAATTGTCTGTATTACTCATGGACATTTATTCTTCTGTAGTCATTTTAGAACCAGTTTGATAAGACATTGAAAAAAATTCCTGCTGAGATTTTCCTTGTCATTCCATTACATTTATACATTAAACTGAGAGAAAATTTACATCTGTACAATGTCAAATCATCTCATCCATGAGCATTGGACTTTTCTCCATTAATCAGAATTTATGTGATTTAAAAGGTTTTAAGATTTTTTTCCTCTATAAAATTCTTATGGATTCTTCATTGTTTTCAAACAACTACATTTTGGTCTGCAATTTTTATCTCTCCTTGCAATGTAAAGCAGTTGCAGCAACAGTGAACATCTCTGCCTTATTTTAGTGTTAAGAGGATGCCTTAAAATGAAGTTTCTTGTGCGTCTTTACGGACTTAAGGAATTTACTTTTTATTCCTGGTTTCCTGAGAATTTCCCCCCCCAATTTTTTTTTTTTAAAGTAATGACAAGGATCAAACTTTGTCAATTTTTACATCTATTAAGGTAATTAATATTTTATCTTTTAATTCATCAATAGCTATTTTACTTTTATTTTTGATCAAGTGTCAAATCAGGGATCATGTTTTGCATTTGGTTATAACTAACATTTCTTTAGAGTCCAGTTCAATTGTCATGGTCTAGACTTTTCTGATTGTTTCTTTGTAATTAGGGTGCATCACATGAGGAGACACGTAATGCTGGTTTGTTCCATTGGTAAACTGGTGTAGGTGGAGTCTACCAGATTTTTCTGTAGTAGAGGTATATTCTTCCCACTTTTAAATCAGTAAGTAGTCTTCTTTAAGACTGGTAAATACTGTGTTTCTCAATAAACTTTCACCGAATGGTTTTATCATACATTAATGATCCTTTCTTGAATCAAGAATTACACTGGTAGTTGTAGATGGTAATTTTCTTCTTCTGCTGTGTCTTCCACATTTACTAGTTGGTATTGTTCTATAAATGACAACTCCCACTCTCTTTGTCAAGTATCATCATGAATTCAAGGACCTTTTTTATGTGCTTGATTCAATAGATTTTCTAAAGGTGCATGTAACAATTTTAACCACAATTATTAATTTGTTTCTCTCCTTTTTCTAGCTAATGTTTCAAAGCTTTACTGTTGGATGAATTTATATTTATGATGATTACATATATTTGTCCCTCAGTTGCCTTGTGTAAGATGGTGATAGTAATATAACTCATGTCATAGGCTTATTGTGAAGATTGAATGAGTTATACAAGAAAAGATCTTAGATTTGAACTTAGAATGGTGCCTAATCCTTAATAAATGTTAACATTACTTTTTATAAAGATATTAATATTACTATGCATCTTGGATTCATTGTTTATCAGTATGTAATGTTTCTCTCTGTCTCTCATTATGTCTTATACTTTGTTTTCTTTGGTTCATAATTGCCTGGTATATATTTTTTTGTGTGTCCTTTCTAGTTTCAGAAGACTTGTGTTTAAAATGTGGCCTTCATAAATATCTTATTCAATGGTGATGATGTTCTCATTCAATCTGAGAGTCTCTTCTTTTATTCAGTAAATTCAATTTGTTTACATTTAAAAATTACTGTTATATTAGGACTTGTTTTTACCACCTTAATTTATGTTTTCTATTTACTATATATATATATATATATATATATATATATATATATTGTTAAATCATAGCTGTGTACATTAGTGCTATTTACTACATTTTTTGTTACCCCCTTCCTACCTTTCATTGGATACTCATCAGATCTTTAATCACTCTTTGAGTATTTCCTAGCATCCATGTGGACTAATACTCTTCTTTTGAAGTTAGGGAATGTTTTCAATGAGTCTGCCTATAAATTGAAGCCTTAAAGAAACAGAGTATGTTTATTTTACCTTCTCATTTAAATGATAGTTTAGTTAGTTACAAAATTCTGGGTTTGAATTTATACTTATGTATATTCTTTCTGGCACATTCCTTCTGTATTATATGTCATAGTTTGGTCAGTTCATTGCATTTCTTCTGTTGTTACAATTTTCCGATGTTTTATTAATTTGACCTAATGCTCATATTTGCCTGGGGTAATTATCTATCTCTACTGATAATTTGTCTCTAGGAAGGGGAAATAAATCTGTATGCCCTCTTTGTGTGTGTTTGTGTTGCCTTAGGGCAGAGTGTTTGCTGTGTTATAGTCACCCAGAATTTCTTTAATTTGGGAAAATTAACAAAATTACAAATATGGTTATATGGATTGGTAGTCCACATAGATTGAAAGAAACAATTTAAAAGAAACATAGCTTCCACAGACAAACATCTAATACAGTAGCAAGAAATGATGGAAGACAACTTAGTATGAGGAGGAGGTCCCCAAAATGAGTTCTTTCACAGAGATGAGTATGAAAAGCAAAATGATCTCAGACAATCCAGTGTGGAGGTAAAGTGTACAATATACATACAGACTCCCTCAGGTCACTGTTGTATAGTACTTTAGGATAGCATGTTTATTAATAATACAAATTAAATTCAAATACTGTATGGCTGCAGATGAATGGATGAAGAAAATGTACAGATACACACTGAAATACTATTCAGCTATAATAAAAAATAAAATCCTGTCATTCAAGGCAACATGGATGAGCCTGAAGGATGTTGAAATGAAATCTGTCAGGTGCAGAAAGATAAATACTGCATATTCGCATTCATATGTGGGAGCCAAAAAACACCAAGCTCATAGAAGTAGAACTAGAACTCTGGTTTTTAGAGGCTGGGAAGGTCAAGGGGAGGGCAGGGTAGAAAGTGGTTGGTTAAAAGGCACAAAATTACAGCTGGATAGGAGAAATGAAGTTCTAAATGTTCTATATCCCTGTAGTGTGGCTATAGTTAATGAGTTTATCATGTATATTTTAAGAGATAGAAGAAAGAAGTTTGAATGTTCCTAACACAAAGAAGTGATAAATGTTTGAGGTGATGGATATGCTAATTACCCCAATTTGATCATTATACATTGTATACATGTATCAAAACGGTACTCTGTATCTGATACATATGTACAATTATACATGTCAATTAAAAATAAATGGGAAAAAATGTTAGGTTAACATATACAATATGTATATGTGTGTATACACACACATACATATGTATACGTAAATAATGGAGTTTAGAATGATTACCACAGAAATGGTTGTATTAAATAAAAGGTTTTATACTTTAAGAGGTAAGCATCAATTATCTGAAAAGTTAGTTTTATGGGCCAGGTATGGTGGCTCATGCCTGTAATCCTACCACTCTGGGAGGCTGAGGCAGGTGGATTGCTTAAGCTCACAAATTCAAGACCAGCCTGAGCAAGAGAGAGACCCCCATCTCTAAAAGGGGCTTATGGTGGGCACCTGTAGTCCCAGCTACTTAGGATGCTGAGGCAAGAGAATCACTTGAGCCCAAAGAGTTTGAGGTTGCTATAAGCTATGATGCCATGGCATTCTACTGAGGGCAACAAAGTGACTCTGTCTCAAAAAAAAGTAAAAAAAAAATTTAAAACTTAGTTGTGTGGTTATGCATATTCTTTGATGATTGTGAACAAATGAATTAAAAAAAGACCAAGTTGCTTGACATTATCTAAAGGGCTCAAATAAAGATAGCTTTCTACTATAATAAATTTGTTCATGGTTAAAAAGACCTCTTTAAACATATTTATCACCTAAATAATGCTGTGGAACAAACCATCCCAAATCTTGGTGCCCTTAAACAATACCTATGAGTCTGCAGGCAGCTGTGTGGTTGTGCTAATCTGGGCAGACTTGGTTGATCTTGGCTGGGCCTACACATGCACCTGCAGACAGCTGGCAAGTCTAATGCTGGTGGTCTAACATGCCTTGTTCCTATGTCTGGCAGTTGCTTCTTGTTGTCTGAGGTGGTAGGAAAGATTAAGCTATGTGAATCATATTATGCAGCTAGATAATTGGGCTGCTCTCTCCCTATACCCTCTCCCTGCCTAGGCAATTTTCCACAAGAACAAATGGAAACACCCAGCTTCCCTGAGGGTTACTCTTGGAACTGGCACGTGGTCACATCTGACATATTCTATCTGCCAAAGTAAATCACAAGGCTAAATTCAAGGAAATGAGAAAATAGACTCCACATCTCGATGGGAGAAGAAGCAAAGGTACACTGCAAAGTTCAAGGACCTGGGGAGGAGTGGAGAATTGTGACGATTTTTGCAATCTGTCTAGCACACACTCACTGGGCAAGTAATCAGTTCTATTTGGCCTAGTAAATTTCTGAATGGAAGATAGATAAGGGAGTGGCAGGTATGGAGTGAGAGACTCCCTAGTCATGAGAGAAATTTCATGGCTTCCAGATGGGTCTCAGTGAAAGGAAGCTAATAACAAAAGGAGCTTCATAGAGGCTGAATATTGCAAAGTACAGGAATGTTTCATGAATTTTTTCCCCAAAGAATAAACTTCTGGGTGGAATTTATAATTTCTAGTAGGTAAAACCTTGTATACCAAGGAACTGACCACCAGTGAGATCACTAATCCATCATCAAATATTCCCTAAGTAATTAGGATAGGGCAGGCACTGTCCTACTTCCTGGAAGAATACACAGAATAAGACAGTTTGCTGTCAAGACAATTTCAATGTATTGGGAAGATGTGACATTCTCAAAAGGAGACTCAGGAATACAAGTAATAAAATGTAACATATCAAAAAGCAATCCATAAAGATGTCCACAAAACATTCAGTTCTTTTAGGGATTAAAAAAATAGGAATGTATCTTCAATAATATAACGAAGATTGGTGGAGAGGGAGATTTACTTTTCATAACTTGGTAAACAGAGTATTTAAATTCCAAAATCAAGGAATGTTTATATTAAAATGTAGCTACAAATGACACCCTACCTAGTAAATTTCTAGAGATATGAAAGAATTATTATGTCTTTGAAAATAGCTTCCCCTAATCTGACTCTATGAATTAAATGCAAAAGGTATTAACAAGTTGCCAAATCTTCTGCACTGGGGTCTCTATAGTCACAAACCACTAATAACAAAACTAACTCAATTCACGTGTTGACATGAGCATTAGCTAATAGAAATGATCTCAGAGCACTATGGAAATCTTAAGTGCCATGGAACCAAGTCAATAATGGACGTTGGCTTTCTTCCAGTTGCTTCGGAACGGGAGAAGGAGTTTGATGACAGTTGAGTGACCATTTAACCTGCTAATCAGGTGGCTGGCAGAATGGCTGGTGATAAATAGGAGAAGAAAATTTGTAGAAGACAGAGGATGGGGGCAGCAAAATTGTTCTGATGCCATATTCTTCAATTGGGGCCACTGCTAACGTTTTGGGCAGGATGAATCTTTGTCATACAGGTCTGTCCAGTGTGTTGAGGCCAGTTGGCATCCCTGGCCCTTGTAGAACTAAATGCTAGTACCCTTTCTTCCCAAACATGTGAAAAAGAGCAACAACCCCCAAAGAAATGCCAACTAATTTTCAAACCCTGTGACTCCTCTGATTAAAGATAACTGAGACAGAAAAGTTAGGCATCTTTAGCAAACCATTTTGCCATAGCTTTAAGAGGTAACAGTTTGAAGATGCAACAATGGGGAAAAGTGAAAGGTCTATTGAGGATAATTGCAATAACTTAGTATGTGAGTAGATTATAGCCAAATTAATCTGTTTTGCACAGGGCTATCTGATCTTCTTAAACATTTACTTTCATCTCATACATGGCTCTGTTCACCAGTCTTCAATGACTCTATTGCTCAGGAATGTAGAACACATTCCTAGGCCTGACATTTACCTTCTCATCAAAAGTTGTTTCCAGCCCCCCATTTTCCATTTTCTTTCCATAGACTTTTCTGGTTTCAGTTTATGTGGCCTGACAAAAGAACCTTGAATGATCCAGAATGACCAACACAGGAAATGAGCCTATGTTGAAATGTTTGCGATTGTAATTGAAAATTGTAAAGAAGAGTTTCAGATGGAATCAACTCCAAGTCGTAGTGCTGGTTGCTCAGGTCATGTCCTTGTGAACACTCCTAGAGCAGCAGCACCCCAAGCTGCAGCAGCCCCCCAAGTTGCAGTAGTCCACTTTCCCTTTGCAGTTGCCTAACTTGAAGTCACCTCTTTAATGCTCTTCTGATAACAGTTGTCCTATCTGGACTACAGAAATTTGTGCTGTACCTAAGAGTCTTTGTTTCTATGTTTCCCTCCTCCTCCTTCCTGGCCTTGTTTTTGGTATGGATTGTCCTTTACAGGAGGCTCGACTGCAGCAGCAGGTGCTTTAGTTGAACACAATGTCTATTGCTGCTTAAAAAATTTTCATCTGGCCAGGTGCAGAGGCTCACACCTATACTCCCAGCACTCTGGGAGGCTGAGGCGGGTGGATTGCCTGAACTCATGAGTTTGAGACCAGCCTGAGCCAGAGAGAGACCTCATCTCTAAAAATAGCTGGGCACTGTGGTAGGGCACCTGTCTCAACTACTTGTGAGGCTGAGGCAAGAGGATCTCTTGAGCCTAAGAGTTTGAGATTGCTGTGAGCTGTGATGTCGGGACACTCTACTGATGGTGACAAAGTGAGACTCTGTCTCAAAAAAAAAAAAAAAAATTCCATCTGAGGCTGCTGGACCTAGAGTTAATTATTTGTTATTCAATTGGTATGATTATGCTCCTCTTTAGCATTATCTTAAAATGAATAATACCTGTAGTGTTGCCTAGGAAAAGTACCATATAAATTCAAATACTCTTAGGGTTTCTAACTCATGAATTAAAGCTTGATTTCCTATTCATGGCAGAAATCGGGCCCTCATCCACCTCTGTCTCTTCTTCCTTCTCTCTTTAACTGTTCCCCATGTCCTGATGATCTAATCTCCTCAATAGTTCTGAAATGTCTTTATCCCCTTTACTCCTACTGACAATTCCTTAGTTCAGGTTTATCACTAAAAGATCTCTGCTTCTGGATACCCCTTCCCTCCACTGGAACCCTCTTACTTCTACCCAAACCCAACTTTTACCATTTACTTCCTTGCTCAGAAAACTTCATTGTTTTCCCATTCACCCCAGGGTAAAATCTGAAAGACTTAGCAGAACATGAAGTCCAGCCAAAGTCTGGCACCTGCTCATCTTCCTCTTCTTATTTCCTAACTCCTTATTTCCCCCTCCTTACTCTGTTTCCTCTCATGGTGCCAAATGACCATAATTCCAAAATCACATTATAAATTTTCATGCTGTTGTTTTGTTAGTGATGACTCATCCTTCAAGACCCATCTCTGGAGTCACCTCCTGGTAGCCTCGCCACATCTACCTGTCTGGGTTGGGTGCTTCTTTTCTGTTCTCCTCAAGATCCCTATACATTTCCCTCACTTAGCACTTGTCATGCTGCATTGAAGTGATCTGTCCAATTGCTGCCTGTGTTCCCCTCTTGACTGTGACCTGGAACCCAAAGTCTGTGTCTGACCCAGCATGGTGCCTGGTGTAAAATTGATGCACAATGAATGTTTCCTGAAAGGTTGAATGAAAACTTGTAGACTTTAGGAGTAAGGGAGGCCAAAGAAAGGTGTAAGGTTGAGCAATATTTGGTAATTAGAGTTAATATGGACATTTCAGACACATTCAGCCAGAAGACCCCTTTTTATGGTCTTACAACAGAGGATTAGACCAAAAAACAGCTTCCATTGATGGAAAAGCAATATCCAATGTACTCAATACTAATATGAAGCCAGTAGATGATCTAATACATGCTCACATTGGAGAAAAACTTAATTCAATTCAAGTTGGGGGGAGGAGGAGTGAGTAAGAAGGCAGAGGGGAAGAGGGGAAGAGGATTGGTGTGCTCAGTAGTGGGCACAATGTAAGGGAATATGGCTCAGCTTTGGGGTGTGAGACACAACTACAAGAGGGACTCTATCTAACAAATGCAAATATTTTAACCAGTGGTTTGTACCTACACATTAACTTGAAATTAAAAAAAAAAAAAAAGCATTCACTGGACCTCTGATCTCTCCCTTACTGAACTGGGAGAATTGAAGGCAGTTCAACTGATTTCCCTGAGCAAATCATATATAGGATACTGCTGAGGATTTTGATTCATTAGGAGAAGGTGGTGAGCATTGTTTTTATTGAAGAGTCTAAGAAATTATTTTTCTCTTGCCTTGGGGTACTGCTGAGGGCCAGTGGGTGCGTACCTGTGTGTACCTGTGCACACAGTGGTGGTGATGACAAGCATGGTGGGCTGAAATTAGGCAATGGAGTGGGCACGGCAGCCAGAGACAGGTGGGAAAGATATGCAGATACTACAAAGAGGGAGGAACAAGACTTGCGTGATTGTGGAGAGTGACGGGACCTCAAGACAAGAAAAATAAAGAATCCTAGAGGAACTGGGGAAAATCAGAAATGAAAACTCATTTGGGGGCAAAAAAGAGTTTAATTTTAAGCAGTTTCTAGCATTTTGGATTTTTTGGCATATTTTGAAAGGACCAAGTTGGGAATGTTTTCATTGCAGGGACTGCCCCTCCTCTTGCCTTCCAGAGCAACCATCATTGGGGAAATGCGAATCTTTTACCTATCTATTTAGAACTGCCGAAGACAGAGACGAGCCTTCTGTTTCCAGTGATCACGGGGCCTCAGGATGAAGCTTAAAGCCTCAAGATAATAAATCAGGTAATTATTTCTATCCTTCCTATGACAATAATGGTGTTGAGGCAGGTAAAAAACTCTTCAGAGGCAGCTTCGCAAGTCCCCAGGGAGACTCACAAGAAAGGGGCTGATTGTCAGAATCTGCCTCTGCAGTATCACACCAGGGCTCTGTAATGATGGCCAAGGGCCACATTGTGCCTCCAGAGTAAAGAATTGTGAAAATGAAAAAGAGAAAGAGAAAGACACCTACATGCTAGCCTGGTACCCCACCAAGTCTGTGCGGATCGTCTGGATCAGTAATTAGAAACACAGCGCAATAAATATTGAAAGAAGCTTCTGTAAACATTCTAGAGGACAATGAGATTAGAAATAATAAGCAGATGGGCTTTTATTCAAAGCAAATCATGCCAGATGGACTCAGTACCTCTTTCTTTTTTTGATAAAAGTACAAAGTTGGTAGATGAAGGGAAAATGGCATGCTTGATGTCATGTTTGAAGATTGTTAAAACATTTGAGTCTTCCAAGAAGTCTGATTTGCAGAATTGGCTCAGAATGCCTGGAATAGAAGCACATACCTGACAAAAAAAGTTGGATAAATGCTGCTAATTGGGCAATAGAAAGTGCTGGAACAATGGGCTGATGGACAGCCTCAGGAGGGGTTTTCTAAGAGACTACAGAGATCATCAGTTCCAGCCCTCTCATTTAAGGATGAAGGAATTCAGTCAAAAGGAGAGACACTGACTTCGCAAAAGCAGGCTGGGAGAGGGCTGCTTGACAATTAGTTCTGCAGTGTGGGTGCTAGGTCTCCTCTCTACTCAGCATCTCTATTATTTAGCAAAAGAAATTGATGTGGTCAAGTTCAGTTTTGATAGGATCCTAAATGCAGGGATGAATAATTGGACCCCAAGCAAACAAGCCTAATATAGATCATGTCTCCTTGAGAGGGTGGGGCCCTGGCAGAGTGGGGATGGGGGTTGCCCGAGGCCATGCTGCTGAGGGCCCTCTGCAGTGTTTAAGCCACTTTCAACAATACTAATTAATTCTTGCTACAAGGTACATATTGCCCATTTTGCAGGCCAATCCTGAGAAAATGGCCAAATGCTGAGAGATTTGGTGAACTTGTCTAACTCACGGTCAAATAACAATCACGTTCCAAAGCTGGGAGTAAAGCATGAGCCCTCTGATTCCAGTCAGCCTCTGCATCACCTGAGTTATGTTTTGGTAAGCTCTAACGTAGGTCCAGGTGTCCCCCTGCTCTTTTATCCCCTGAGAAATCTCCTGTCTCCCTGGCTGTACTCTTAATCACTTCCCCCATGCCTGGCACTGCTAACTTTGAAGCCCTGCCCTCTCAGGAATACTCCATGAACTTCTCCCATTCCCTCCCCATTCTTCCTCAGAACAAATCAGGTTCCTTTGCTGTTTCTTCTCAGTGCTTGTGCTTAACCCTTGACACCTGAAAAAGCATAAACTTTGCATAAACTAATTTTCACTATTGCCTTTACTGGTGATCTTTTACCTTTGGGAAATCATTTTACTTTCCAAGTCTGCTCCTTCATCTAAAAAACAAAAACCAACCATAATGCCTGGTTTGTGACTTAGACTGAAGGAAATGTGTAAACCCTATCTAGTCAATGCCTCATACAAAGTAGATGTTCACTATGTATTTATCAAGAGAAATTGAAGTCGGGATCTTCCTCAGGTCCCTCAGTAGTTCTTCCTTTCATTTGCAGAGTCCTTATTGTTCCCAAACCCATGTCTAAACATCCCTCATCCTACATATTAAACAGAAGACCCTCTGGTTGTCAAGACCTGGTCTTTTGAGTAGCTGGCAGTTTGAAGATGGAGGTGGATTGTTAATATATGACTTTGCCCGTTTCACGTGTAATTTTTTCCATGTCATGGAGTGAAAGAGTTTTTGTAACAGGCATTTGTTTTTGGAAAGAAGAGTCATTGAGATGTAAGGAAAAAATGGAAGACCATGAGGATTTCCTTCTACTGCTGAAAAATAACTCCTTGGTCTTCATTTGTCCAGGTTTTCTGCCCTGCGTGACCTATGGGGAAACACTATTTAATAAAGCTCTTGAACTTATTCTTGCCTCTTTTTTCTTTTTATAATAACCTTGGATGCATTCTTAGTAGGAAATACCTTATTTATAATATGTTGATTGTAATATTTTCTTTTACTTACCTTCCACAGAAGGGGCACAGCAGCTACAGAAATGCTCCTTCTTTCTTTATTATTATTGATTATTTCCCTACCTCCTCAGGAAATATGAATTATGGGAAAGAGAAATACATTTCTGGGTATTACCAGAAATGTATTTTTGTCCCACTTCTGTCGCCTTGGAGCCTTGAGCAACTGTCTTAACCTGCATCTGTTTAATTTAACTCACCATGACTTCCCTGAGGGCAGGAAATATAGATTGTTTGTCTTTATACTACTTGACACAACAGGAACGAATTTAGTAAATATTTGAGAATCATAACTCTAAATATTTCTGAAACACATCATCACACACACATATCTGTCACTAAGAAATATTATTGAATAGAGTGCCAAATATATGCTTTCTATTACTTAAACTAATCTATCATCATAGGAACTCACAAGTGGCAGCTGCTATTAGTATTTTGCAGATAAGAACATGGAGGTGCAGAGAGATTAAATGACTTGCCTCTTTGCTAGTTGGTAGCAGAGTTAGGATTTGAACTCAGTTCTGTCTGCCTCTGTTCTTCCAGTAATCGTGTTCAGGGTCTAAACTCCTAATTTAATAATGACATTTTATTATGGTAAAAGGCTGACTTTTTAAATGTAGTAGATGAAGGGCTTCTTTTCTCTAAGACAGAGTAAGAAAAAGCCACAGATTTTTGGAAAAGGAAGCTCTAATAGGCATGGATTGGTGAGGGGCAAAATCTTATTCTTCAGATATTTTTCTCCAGCACTGTCCTTCTAGTCCCCCACCCTCCAATATTTGACCCGGGTTACCTTGGCTGGTGGGCTGTTTCTGGGTTTGCCCCATTCCTGAGTTCAGATGCTCCACTTTCCCCCCTCCATCTAACTAGAGACTTTTGTTAACACAGTTATTGAGTTCCTGTATGCGCCACATGCAGTGTTGCTTCTGAGGATGCCCTGGGAACAAGCTATTCCTCTTCCTTTCCTTCCAGGGACTTAGAAACTAGCAAGGGAGATGAAGGAGTAAATGGTTTCTATAAGGAGGTGATTGCAGAAAGCTGCCCAAGCACATGGGGTCACATAACACAGCCTTGGGAGTCTGGGGAACACAGACTACAGGAAATGGCCTCCATCTGAGACCACAGGGTGAGTAGGTTGGTGTGGAGAAGGCTGGGGTGGGGCAGAGGGAACAGCCAAAACAAAGCCCCACAAGCTATAGAAAGCATTTCAGATTGAGAGAATGTATTTTGCATTTTTTTCCTTCTCATTTCGAGCTGGAATATTGCAGAAAAAGAATTCATCCCTCTCCAAACTCTACTTTCATTCAATAAGGATACTATTCTTATTCTCTTGTTCTATGGTCAGACATGCAATCTCTTTTCCCCTGGCCCTATAGGTAGTGTTTGCTGGGGCCCAGGCCTTGCAGGCGCTGATTTCTGTAATGAGGTCATTGTAGTCCTTTAGTACCTGAACAGTTCTATGCCATACTCGCTTTATGTAGAATTCAGCCTCAAAACAAGTACTATTACATCTGGGAGCTGCCAGTGTATTTATCTGGCATATAGTTTTACTCAGTGACACTTGGGTTGGACAACTGGGTGGGCTGTAGTACTCAGTTTTTATGTTTTTTTCAAATAAAGAACATCTCAAGTGACCTGTAATCACTTAACTTATCCTTCTCAGGACTAATAGTAAAGCAAATTCTATATGTTTTTTCTCTTAAATATTTCATTGCAATCCTTAATTGAAAGGTTTTTTTTTTGTTTCTTCTTCTTTTGGGGGGCTTCTTTGATGAGTTTGAATAGTGTCTTTAGAAAAAGAAAAAATTAGTTTTCCTTACCCCCTAATTTGCATTACTACAGAGGGAGCCCACGGAGGAAGGCTGGGAAGAAGGCTTCATTCTCACGTGTAACTTCTACACCTGTGCACCTGGCTCCTACCCACTGCTCTTACAGTCATCATGGGGTGGCTTCACTTGGACTGAATCTTTAAGTCTGTCCTTGTGCCATCTTTTCAGCAAAGACAGAAATCTTTCTATTTTCCCTTATGCTAGGAGTGGTCTTTCTAAACATCCTGCCTGTTGTCCCTAAAGCAAAAATATTCCTTCAAATGTGAAATATTGCATGCACAACTTTTTCTGGTTTTCCCTGTATACTCCCCTCCTCCAGGTTTTGCAAAGGAACTCTGAAATCAACTTCTGCAGTGAAGTGAATCTGCCCAAGGGATATTTTTTACCCAGAATGACAATAACTCCCCTAAGAACGGAACAATTTCTTTTCTGCAGAGCTTTATTATTGTTCCTTGGGACTGATGCACTGTCAGTTGTTTCTGCCAAGGAACAGATCTGCTAATCGGGGCCTTCAGCACGGTGGCAGAGGGGTCTCACACTTCCACACTTTGCTTAGGCTCGTGAGGACGATGTTCTTTTGCTGACTCTTGCATTTGCGGGCCCTCCTGGAGATGTGGCCAGTCTGTAAGAAACTGGCAGTTGAGAGAATGAAGTTCTGATAGAGTCCATTCTGGTATATTTTCCACCAAATTACATTAGCATATAAAACTCGGGGTATTGATTCTTTCTTTACTTGTGGTTTCTGGGCAAAAGTCCAGTTTATACAAGCAAAAAGAATATACATACTCTGGAGTGAGAATAGTTCATTTTATGTTTTCTTGATTTTGGAGATCAGTGACGTGATCCAGAAAGGCAGGATGATTTTGCCCTCTGATACCCTCTGACATCCCTGTTAGGCTGAACCCAAGCCTTCCATGCGCAGTCCTTCTTACTTCCAATCCAAACTGGATAGGGATGAAAGGGCAGAGGACCATTTGCAAAGGATGACAGGGCACCTGCTGCTTCTTCAGCACCTATTGTGTGTCAGGCAGTGGATGGCACTGTACCTAAAATACAGTGGATAATGTCCTCATTTTGCAGATGAGGAAATTGAGGCTTAGTAAGGTTAAGTGACTTTTGTTCCAGGTCACCTAGAAGCAAGTATAAGATTAGCAGCTATTTGCTTTGGAAAACAGTTTGAAAGGTCCTCAAAAGTTATTAGATGACCCAGCAATACAGCTTCTATGTATAAACCCAAGAGAAATAAAAACATAGGTCTACACAAAATCTTGTACACAAATGTTTATGCAGTATTATTCACAATAGCCAAAAAGTAGAAACAACCTAAATACTCATCAACTAATGAATAGCTAAATACAATGAGGTTTATCCATACAATGGAATAGAATTTGGCAATAAAAAGAAATGAAGTATTACTACACACTAAACTGGATGAACATTGAAACCATTATGCTAAGTAAAAGGAATCAGTCACAAAGACCATATATTGTAAAAGTCCACTTAAAGGGAATGTTCAGAGTACATCAAAGATGAATATTACTGGTTGCCAGGGACTAGGAGAAGAGAGCTTGGGGGCAATTGGGGAGTTATAGTTAATAGATGCAAAGTTTCTTTTTTGCATTATACAAAAATCTTTTGAAATTGATTCTAAGTTTAGTTGTAAACTGGTTTCTAAATTCTAAATTGGTTCTAAAATTGATTGTATAACTCTGAGTATACTAAAAATCGTTCGTTGTATGTTTTAAGTGAGTGAATGGTATTATTAGGTAGGGACGAGGAGGAAGGGGAACAAATGAATGCTTTGTCTGAGGCGGGGTCTGCTGAGAGCCACGTAACACTGGGAGATGTTTTGTCTATGAGGGGGAACAAATTGGCCAGAGGGGGCTCCCCAGGAAAAACAAATGACATGTCAGGGGGTTATTATGGACCAAACCAGATGTTTGGTCTACAATAGAGGGTCTCCAAGGACTGATCAATCAGAAAGAGGTAGAAAAACCACAAAGCAGAGATATGGTCAAGGCCTCCATAGAGGGTCTTTGGAGCATGTGCACGGTTGAAGTAACAGTGTCCCTAAATGATCTACCCTCATTAACATGAGCCATAACAGTTTACAAATACTATGGCAACCACCAGAAATTGCCTTACAAGGATAGAAAAAGGGGAGAGTTCCCAATTCTAGAAATTTTCTCTATTCCCTTTCCAAGAAAAACCATGAATATTCCACCTCTCCTTTAACAAAAAATTAGGCAGTCAACGTAAAAGGAGAAATCTTGTTAAACTCAGGGTCTCCTCCACTGGCAGGGGCCAACCCATTCCTTCTCTCTGGAATGGACTATGCTTTTAATATGACTTCGGTACTTTGCCTGCTGGCACCTGCTTGCTTTGCTCATTTACTCTGTTGATTTGGTGCCAGTAAACTATTCGTTGGTACTGGGAGGCAAAGACCTGGGCACTTGGTCCCACACCTAACAGTATGGTATGTGAATTACATCTAAATAAAGTTATAAAAAAAGTTAGTGGCTCCTACCCACTGCTCTTATAGAGGGGGGCAATGAACAGATTGGGGAGTAACCCAAGAGGCTCCTCATAGTGGAACCTCAAGGACCAAATAGCGTCGTCGTCGTCATCGTCATCATCATCATCATCTAGCTTTTATCAAGCATTTACTAAATGCCTGACACTCTGCCAAGTACACCACATGCATTATCTGATTTAATCATTGCTGCTCTTCCTCTCATTTTCTAGAAGAGGAAACTGAGGCTTAGAGAAGCTTAAGAATTTTCTCAAGGTCACAGAGCTAGGAAACACTGCATTTGCCTTCTACTGAATACAAACCTTGGAAACAGCTGTATTTATTTGTATAAGTCTCAGCATTGCATAGTCGTGGCTAAGAGAGTAGGGTCTGAATCTAGATGGCCTGGAATTGAATCAGGATTCTGCTTCATTGGTCTTGCATGAACATGAGCAAGTTACTCAAACTCTAGTCTCCTCATCTGTATAATGGAATAACAAGGGCATTAAACTCAGGGAGTTGAGTGACGTTCAGAGATAATATATAGAAAGCTTCTAGCGCAGGGCCTGGCACACAGTGAGTGCTTACCACATGCAAACCCTTCTTATATGCGGTCTGTGTTGGCAGAGGGGAGTGCAGTAATGAATGAATGACGGATGGTGGATCAGCTGCAGTCAAGTGGGGGAGACAGATGCAGACATAATCGAAGTGGGGAACAATGGTGAAAGTGGGCAGGAGGCAGAGCAGCACAGAGGTGGAGTTGCCAGTGATAAATTAGGGCCACTCCTGTAGGTCCTAGATCTTTGATCTTCTAGGCTCTGGTACTAAGGCATTTACAGCTGCTGCATTTTCTTCCTGTTTTCTCAAGATTTTAGGCATACAGAAGAATGATGAAATCCAATGGGGGAGTTTCATGCTTGTGGTTTTTCTGACAGCTGGGTAAAAATTAAACACTCAAGAGGGCATAGCAGAGAGAGTAGGAAAGGCCTTTTGTTTGGGCTTCTTGAATATTTAATACTAGGTAAGTCCCTAGGCTAATATAATAGAAACTTGACCAGAAGATAAAAAGCCATGAAGGAAAAGTGCATGAGGTGTGTGCATTCCAGGAAGTGTGTTTTCTCATATTCTAATTACATGGAGCCTTAGAAACATGTCAAAGATTAGCTGTACATGAGCTGTAAGATTTCCAAGTGTGTTTAGGTATGTGAGTCATATACAGGGTGTCCACAAATTTCATGTGCAATTTAAAGTTGCACACCATTTTAAATTGCACCCTAACTTTATGGACACTGTATAAAAGATGAGAGGGAGGGAGAATGGGAGGGAAAGATACTGAATGTGAAGTAGAAAAATCAAGCTTCTAAATATGAAGAGGCAGAAGGGCACACACAGAGTAAATGGAGAAACTGTTTGATGCCCGGCTTGTGCCTTAGCTCCCAGCACAGTGTCTGGTCCATACTTAATAGGCATTCAACAACTATTTGTTCAGTCTAAATAAGCAGATGGTGTTCATTCTAACTGGCATGTTAAGGATGACCTCTAATGACCTTCAGATTCTGGCTTCAAGTGTAGGCTCTGAGAATTTATTCAGGAAAACAAGTAATAAGTGAGACTACCTTTGCCAGGTGTTAACTCAGAGCAATCATCTGTCCTTGAGAGGCACGCCCCAGAGGGCTTGGAGTGTGGGCTGACAGTCAGTCCTGCCCCCAAGTTAGAATCACCTGGGGAGCTTTCATAACACAGCTGCCAGGCTGGACCTCACTCCAGACCAGTTAAATCGGGATCCCTAGGGGCAAGGCCTGGGAATTGGTATTTTTCTAATACTCCCTGGCTAATTCTAATGGGATCTAGAGGCAAGAACCACCAGGCTGGGGCATTCGTAGATGGGAAAGCTGGTGGCATCTGCCAGAAGCTTCCAAATAAATTTGGCCAGAGGTAAAAGACAGGTCTGCCATGAATGAGTGTGGAAATGAGTCAGTCATCCTTTTAGATTTCCAAGGTCATTTTCCAAGAAACCTCTGTGAGCCCAGTTGGAAGGTATCTCAGCACAGGGCTGGGGTGACGGCCAGAATAGTGGCCAGAAGAGACACTGTGCTTTCAACTACTTAATTGTTATAATTTTGGAATTTCCCATAACCCGAGACTAGGTACCCAGTGAGGGTGTGATGGGGGGGGGGGCACTGAGGGATGCTGGGGCCCCCGGGCCTACCTCATTGCAGATGCTGGGCTGAGTCAGCAGGATGTGACGTGACTGCCTGTTGCAAAGGCTGCAGTGTTCTCCAGAGACCCAGCTCCCCGAGGTAGTGTTGGCTACACCCCACCCCGAGATTCTCACTGCCACTCTGCAGCAAGACCATTAAGATAATCAAAAAGTCTCTGGAGAGTTTGTGGAGTGTGACTGTGACCATGCGGACATATTTATTTTGTCCTGAACCAAACTGCTGAGGGAGGATTCTCTTATATTGTCAACAAGAGGAGTGTATTAGTCAGCCAAATAGCTGTGAGCACTCTTCGTGTTAGCTAACAGCATTCCAGAAAAATAGGCCTGAAGTTTCTATAAGCCGCCTGTCTCCTTTGAGACCTAAGCTCTTCCCTTAGTGAAGGATGCTGTGGGGTCCCAAACTGAGTTTGGGGAGACCAGGGAAAATACAGGCTTGAGGAAGGCCAATTTGCTTTGTACTTCAATCAGAAGAATAGTGTATTAACATAAACCCTTCTCTAAAATGCATTCCAGCTGACATTGGGCTGTGCTTCCTGCCACCTGCCTCCTTTTCTCTTTTTTTCTAGACCCCTCCCCACCTGGACCATGAGTCTGTCTCAGCCACATGCCCTCGATAGAATCTCACACACAAGCTCATTTGTCAGCGACCAGCTTCTTTATCTTGGATAGTATGTTACAGGCAGTCAAGACGATAGCTCTTGAAGGTAGTTTCACAGATTTAAGATGAAGGAACCGTATCCATATACTTCTGAAGTCAAAGAAGTCTGATAGCCAGACAGTAAAGAAAACACAAGACTGTTGGAGAGTGGAATTTTCCTCATGGGAGCTGGCTTGGACTTTAGATATGAAACATTTGATTTATAGTTTCTATTTCACTCTGATAGAAAACTCTGCTACCCTTATTGGAAGGTCGAAGGTATTGGGTTCTTTAGCTTAGGTAGCTGTTTAAATTTATTTCACATTCAAGGAAAGGGGCCCTTGTTATTCACCATGTTCCTATTTTAATTATGATTTTCCTGGCATCATTTTTAACAAGAATAACCTAAGGCCTGCAAGGAGTGATTTCCCCTAATCAGTTCTTAAACCTGCCCTCCCCACCCCCCGACTAGCTGCTAGAGCTATAGCTACAGAAGAAATGAAATGGAGAATTGAGCAATTACCTGGTGAATCTCAACAGTGTGGAGTCAGCAGTCAATTAGAATAGTTCAATTACAAAATCCCTCTTTTCTCCCTTGTTCTTTTTCTCTATAGAATTATTGCCTTAACCCTTCCTGCTCCATCTACCCTGTGTGAAGTTTCCCTTTATTCTCCTGCAGCCTCTGCTGGCTCCAGAGTATTCTCTGCAGGGTGGTCCTGGCTCCTCTGCCCACCTACCCCTCATCTGCACTCTTTTCTGGGAGAGGCCTCAGATTCCTCCTCCCTCAATTGAGTGGGCTCAGGACTGAGGACCCCTTGTGTGATGCTGAGGCCTGACATCATTTCCCAGGGGTCAGTCCACTTTCAGAGCCCATCCTCCCCACGGCTTCTGAGTTGAGGGCAAGGGCTTCTGCTATTTTGAGATTCTCTTTGCACACTGAGTTGTCTCCCCAGATGCATTTGCCTACAGGGACACTGGGTATTCTTGCCAACTTCCTGCAGCAGGGCCTGATGCCTGACCCTGGTGCAGAGATGAAGGGGGCTAGGCATGGAGAGTCAAGGTCATGTTTTGGTCAGCCATGTCTTCCCTTAGCAGAGGCCTCAAACACCTCTGGCATGTCTTACAGCAAATGGGAATTACCATGCTAAGGATTCATTTATTCAGTCGCTTAACATGTGTTTACTAAGCACTTACTGTATGCTAGGCCCTTGGCCAGATGCTGGGAAAACAAGTCATACTCGTATCTGTAAGAAATGTGTACTAGTTTGCTAGCACTGCCATAACAAGCGGTGTGGTTTAAACAACAAAAATTTATTTCTTCACAGTTCTGGAGGCTGAAGTCCAAAATAAAGGTGTGGACAGGGTTGGTTCCTTCTGAGGGTGGTGAGAAGGGCCGGGTCTCCCTGCCAGGCTTGTGGGTGACTCTCTTCCTTCATCTCTTCACACCCACCCTCCTCTACACATGCCTATGTCCTGTTTTCTCCCTTTTTGTAAGGGAGATTTCTCCCTTTTTGTAAGGACACCAGTCATACTGGACTGGGAGCCCACCCTACTTAAGTCTGACCTCATCATAACTTAGCTAATTACATCTGTGATGATCCGATTTACAAATGGAAGGTCACCTTCTGCAGGACTTCAACCTATCATTTGGGAGGACACAATTCAACTATAGCGGTGTGCATCACTTTATGGGAGAGGAATGGTAGGGAGATGCATATGTACAGCGCAGACATGGTAGGAGGAGAATTCACTTTTCATAACAGAAACATCCTCTGGAAAGCTAATATTATCCAGCTATGACTATGCTTGTGTTTATTAAGCACTTACTATGTGCTAAACCATTTCATGATCTATGTGCATCAGCATAGTCCTGTGAAGAAGCTGAGGAACAGACAGGTTAAGCAAACAGCCCAAAGTCACATGGTAAGGAGCAGAGAAGCAGGTCAGGTGTATTTTGTGGGAACAGATTTATTTACACCCCATCTCTGCCCCCCCCCCCCCATGCAACCCTAGGCTCTACCCATGGAAGGCATCGCCACGGTTTAAGACCCTGGTCCCCCCAGTATCCATGGATGACCAGGATCCATGGATGACCAGTATCCATGGCCCAGTACCCATGGATGACCTTAAGTTGGATGATTTCTCCAAGCTTCCCAATCCCCTTTGCCCCATGAGCCCTTAAAATAGACACCTCTGGTCTGTCTCAGGTGCTGAGCATTGCCTTCCTCATATCTTCCAAATACAATTATCTTATTCATTTGTTGACTTACTTCCATCTGTCCTTCCTATGGGAGGATAAGCCCCATGACGGCAGGCACCTGTGTCATCTCCTTTAGGGTTTCCTTGCCAGTGCTCAGCATCTCCCATGCCCACAGAGCACTCCAGAAAGACCTCTGGGAAATGGATTGTGCTACAGATACAGCAGATTTATTGGGGGTGGGGGGGTGGTCTTCTCAGAAATGAGAATTTATTTTTTAACTCCCCCAGGTGCCAAATAGCTCTAGGAATTTACACATTAAATAAATAGCTGAGTAAAAATCGGGCATTTAAAGTATTGTGACTCATCCCCAGCACAAGCATGGAGGTTGCCAAAGACATGGCTTTCTGCATCAAAGGCATATTACAGCATTTATGGGTAATTATCACCCCAAGTGGAGCAAAGAACCCTTAATCTTTAGCTAGCAGCATAGCTGTACAAGTTCAAGTGTGGGATGGGTATTTCATGGATACTCTGAACCACGTAGGTGGTGGAGCAGAGATGGTGGAGTTGGAAGGCCTATGAAGTAAGGAGCAGAGAAGGAGCTCCCTGTGGTCCAGGGTGAGGACTTTATGTTAAGATTGGGTGTCCCATTTGTACAAAAGAGTAACTGATTTCTTCCCTGCCTGCTCATGGACTACTGCAGGTTCAATGCACAGAGACAGGCAGAGAGTTGCTTTGGACAAGCATATACACATGGAAAGAGTTATAACCTTAATTTCATCTGCAAACAATGTAACCATATCATGCTAATGTAACATGTCCACAAGTTCCAGCGGTAAGAATATGAGCATCATTGGCGCAAAGTGGGGGGTGGGGAATGGCCATATGTTGACATATTATTATTTCATAGGTATTAACAATATCTCCTCAAGAAGACATAATATTCAAAGTACGCAGCTCAATGCCTGGCATAGAGTCATCTCCTGACCAATATTTTCGCGGATAATAAGCAGATGACAGTAAGTCTCTTGCTTTCTTTACCGGTTCTAGCAAACCTCTACCTGGCTGAGGGATACTTCCTCCTTTACTATCCATCCTTAGTTCTCTCCAGAAAGCCTTTGATCCCAGCCCCTATCTATCGTGCCAGTTCTCTGTGTTTCTGTATCACAGCATTTCTTTGCTCAGGGGTCCTTTTCCTTATAGCTCTTCCACCAGACCTTCAAGCTTTTTGAGTATAGAAACTGACATTTTTTCTGGTATCATTGAGTAGAGTTATTTAGTACATAGTACATATTCAATAAATGCTGAGAAAATTTATTAAGTACTGAAAAATAATTACTGGTTGGAATGTAACCCTTAAGCAATGCAAAGATTGAAACAGTTATTCAGGAAGAGGAATGAATACATATTAATGCTGGGCTTTCTGAGAGAATTGTCTTTACATAGCAGCTTCTTGAAAAATAAATACACGTTGTGTTATGAATTGTCCAGGCCAAGATCTTGTGGAGGATGGCACTTCTGAAATAGCGGCAGACTTCTAGTAGCTATTGTGCTTGAAATTCAGTGAATTATTTGGATACCTTTTTTTCTTTGAACGTATCAGGGAACAAACAAACACAGTGTTGGAATAAAGCCACGTCAACTTGGCTTCTCATTTGCTTACTTACAAAGACTTATCGTATTATACCTAACAGAAAAACTGGACCCTAGTATTATTTCTCTCGGAAATTCACAAGTAGCTCTTGCTTTTTTTTTTTTTTTTTTTTTTTTTTTTTTTTTTACATATTTTGTGGGCAATTTTTATACCTTTTTGTTAGGGTTTTAAAAATAATTGCAATT
>CAUYPK010118071.1:0-13305 GCA_963574355.1 Loris lydekkerianus
AATTGGAAAAAGAAGAACAATCTAAGCCTAAACCCAGTAGAAGAAAAGAAATATCCAAAATCAAATCAGAGATCAATGAAATTGAAAACAAAAGAATCATTCAGAAAATTAATGAAACAAGGAGTTGGTTTTTTGAAAAAATATATAAAATAGATAAACATTTGGCCAGACTAACTAGAAATAGAAAAGTAAAATCTCTAGTAACCTCAATCAGAAATGATAAAGGGGAAATAACAACAGATCCCACAGAGATATAAGAGATCATCTCTGAATACTACGAGAAACTCCATGCCCGGAAATATGACAATGTGAAGAAAATGGATCAATATTTGGAATCACACCCTCTCCCTAGACTTATCCAGGAAGAAATAGAGCTCCTGAATAGACCAAATTCAAGCACTGAAATTAAAGAAACAATAAAAACCTTCCAACCAAAAAATGCCCTGGTCCAGATGGCTTTATACCAGAATTCTATCAAACCTTTAAGAAAGAGCTTATTCCTGTACTGCAGAAATTATTCCAAAAAATTGAGGAGGAAGGAATCTTCCCCAACACGTTCTATGAAGCAAACATTACCCTGATACCAAAACCAGGAAAACAACTAAAAAGGAGAATTTCAGACCAATTTCACTCATGAATGTAGATGCAAAAATTCTCAACAAAATCCTAGCCAATAGATTATAGCTTTTCATCAAAACAGTCATACACCATGATCAAGTAGGTTTCATCCCAGGGATGCAAGGTTGGTTTAACATATGCAAGTTCATAAATGTTATCCATCATATTAACAGAGGCAAAAATAAAGACCATATGATCCTCTCAATAGATGTAGAAAAAGCATTTGATAAAATCCAGCATCCTTTTCTAATCAGAACACTGAAGAATATAGGCATATGTGACACATTTCTGAAACTGATTGATGCTATCTATGACAAACCCACAGCTAATATTTTACTGAATGGGGTAAAACTGAAAGCTTTTCCTCTTAGAACTGGAACCAGACAAGGTTGTCCTCTATCACCTTCACTATTCAACATAGTGCTGGAAGTTCTAGCTTATACCATTAGGCAAGACAAGGAAATAAATGGAATCCAGAAAGGGAGCAGAGGAGGTCAAACACTTTGCTGCCAACATGATCTTATACTTAGAGAATCCCAAAGACTCAACCATAAGACTCCTAAAAGTTATCAAAAAATACAGTAATGTCTCAGGACATAAAATCCATGTCCACAAGTCAGTACCCTTTGTATACGCCAATAGCAGTCAAGATGAGAAGTGAATTAAGGACACAAGTCCCTTCACCATAGTTTCAAAGAAAATGAAACACTTAGGAATATACCTAATGAAGGAGGTGAAGGACCTCTATAAAGAAAATTATGAAATCCTCAGAAAGGAAAGAGCAGAGGATATTAACAAATGGAAGAACATACCATGCTTATGGATTAAAAGAATCAACATTGTTAAAATGTCTATACTTCCCAAAGTAACCTACCTATTCAATACCATTCCTATCAAACTACCAACATCATACTTTCAAGATTTGGAAAAAAAGATTCTGCATTTTGTATGGAACAAGAAAAAAATCCACATAGCTAAGGCAGTTCTTAGTAATAAAAATAAAACTGGGGCGTCAGCATACCAGATTTTAGGCTGTACTAAAAGCCATAGTGGTCAAGACAGCATGATACTGGCACAAAAATAGAGACATAAACATTTGGAATCGAATAGAAAACTAGAAAATGAAACTAACATCTTACAACCACCTAATCTTCGATAAACCAAACAAGAACATACCTTGGGGGAAAGACTCCCTATTCAACAAATGGTGTTGAGAGAATGGGATATCCACATGTAAAAGACTGAAACTGGACCCACACCTTTCCCCACTCACAAAAATTGATTCAAGAAGTATAAAGGACTTAAATTTAAGGCATGAAACAATAAAAATTCTCAAAGAAAGCATAGGAAAAACACTGGAAGGTATTTGCCTGGGGAAAGACTTCATGAAGAAGACTGCCATGACAATTGCAACAGCAACAAAAATAAACAAATGGGGCTTCATTAAACTGAAAAGCTTCTATACAGCTAAGGAGACAACAACCAAAGCAAACAGACAACCCACACAATGGGAAAAGATATGTGTATATTTTGAATCAGACAAAAGCTTGATAACTAGGATCCATAGAGAACTCAAATTAATCCACATGAAAAAAGCCAACAATCCCATATATCAATGGGCAAGAGCCATGAATAGAACCTTCTCTAAAGAAGACAGACGAATGGCTAACAAACATATAAAAAATGTTCATCATTTCTATCTACTAGAGAAATGCAAATCAAAACCACCCTGAGACACCATTTAACCCCAGAGAGAATGGCCCACATCACAAAATCTCAAAACTGCAGATGCTGGCGTGGATGTGGAGAGAAGGGAACTCTTTTACACTGCTGGTGGGACTGCAAATTAGTACAACCTTTTTGGAAGGAAGTATGAAGAAACCTCAAAGCACTCAAGCTAGACCTCCCATTTGATCCTGCAATCCCATTACTGGGCACCTACCCAGAAGGAAAAAAATCCTTTTATCATAAGGACAGTTGTAGTAGACTGTTTATTGCAGCTCGATTTACAATTGCCAAAATGTCAAAACAGCGTAAATGCTCACCAACCCAGGAATGGATTAACAAGCTGTGGTATATGTACACCATGGAATATTATTCAGCCATTAAAAAAAAAATGGAGACTTTACATCCTTCGTATTAACCTGGATGGAGGTGGAAGACATTATTCTTAGTGAAGTATCACAAGAATGGAGAAGCATGAATCCTATGTACTCAATTTTTATTTGAGGATAATTAATGTCCATTAAGGTCACAGTGGGGGTGGGGAAAGGGAGAGCAGAGAGAGAAAGAAGGAGGGAGGGGTGGGGAAAGGAAGAGCAGAGAGAGGGAAGGAAGGAAGGGGTGGGGTCTTGGTGTGTGCCACACCTTTGGGGGGCAAGACACGATTGCTAGAGGGACTTTACCTAACAAATGCAATCAGTATAACCTGGTTTATTGTACCCTCAATGAATTCCCAACAATAAAAAAAAAAAGAAAAAAAAATTTTTGGCTATAAAAAACTTTCAGGGTATCCCACTGAATTTATTATAAATTCAATTGTATTGTATTAAAATTGTGTGAGTTGTAGCCAGGTGGCAACCTGCATGTTACATTGCTTCATTTTATAGAACTTTTATTGGAATAGTTGGTTTTTATTTATTTATTTATTTATTTTTATTAAATCATAGCTGTGTACATTGATATGATCATGGGGCATCATACACTAGCTTCATAGACCGTTTGACACATTTTCATCACACTGGTTAAAATACCCTTCCTGGCTTTTTTAAGTTATTGTGATAAGACATTTGCATTCTACATTTACTGAGTTTCACATATACCCTTGTTTGTTTTTAAAGGAATCCATCACTATTAATCTTGGGGCATATTTAACATCTGGCCAGCCCAGTTCAATACTTGGAAATGTGTTGATACTTGAAAAATTTAGAGCACATTTTGACACATGCCTTTGGACTTGAAGAAACACCTTTGTCTACAATAAATAAAATGTAACTGACCAAAAAAAATTATAAACAAGTGTACACAATTTTTGAAATATAGCAAGTGTACAACCTTATAAATAAACAAGAGAAGAAAAGACCTTTCAACATGGAGAAACCCAGAACAGTAAGACTTCACCAGTATTCTACCAAACATCTAAAGGTGAATTAAGACAAATTCTTCTCAAACTCACCCTCAAGATATAAATTAAGAGGAGGAAACAATTCTAAACTTAATTCTATGAAGCCAGCATTACCCTAATACCAAATCCAGACAAAGATACTACAAGAAACTATAGGATAATTCTGGTCATATAGATGAAAAAATCCTCAAAAAAAAAAAAAATGTATCAACCAAATTGAACATCGCATTTAGAAGAATTATGAATCATTATCAAGTTGGATTTATTTTCGGACCACAAGGATGGTTCAACAAATGAAAATTAATGCTATATGCCCCATTAATAAAATCAATGACGAAAACCACATTATAATTGCAATTGATGTAGAAAAAAAGCATTTGACAAAATATAACACCCTTTCAGAATAAAAACACTGTATGAACTAGGAATAAAAGGAAACTATCTCAGCATTTTAAAGACCACATATGAAAAACATGTAGCTTGAATCAAACTCAATGATGGAAGATTGAAAATTTTTCTAAGACCAGGATTGAGGCAAGGAAGCATATTTTCATCACTTCTATTCAACATAGTACTAAAGCTTCTGTTCAGATAATTAAGAAATAAAAAGAAATAAAAGACATCAAAATGAGAAAGGAAGAAATTTTATCTTGTCCACAGATGATATGGTAAGTGGGAAACTCCATAGATTACACACAAACAAAAACACAGAAGGAATATTAAGGGGAAATAGTCTATTAAAAATAACATAAAAAATATTTTGAAATAAAATTAACCAATGAGACAAAAGATTTATACATTGAAAACTATAAAACACTATTGAAAACAATGAAAAAGACACAAACTTTAAAAATACACTCATTAGAAGGCTTAGTATTATGGAGATATCTTTACTACCCAAGGCAATACACAGAGTCAATCAACCCAATCCCTATCAAATCCCCAACTATTTTTGCAATAATAAAAAAATCCATTCTAAAATTCATGTGGAATTTCAAGAGTCCCTGAATGAACAAAACAGTCTTGAAAAAGACCAAAGTGTGAGGTAAAGTCTCTTACTTCCTAATTTCAAAACATATTACAAAGACATAGGAACCAAGACAGCATGGTAGTGGCAGGAAAACAGACATGTAGACCAATGGATTAGAGTGGAGAATCCAGAAGTAAGCCCTCCTGTGCCAGAGGACAGGTCCCTAGATGGCCTTGGTCCACCCAGCTCTGCTCCTCCTGCTTGTTGCTCTTAGGATAATTACAGAATGTAACATCCTGGAACAAGGAGGTACTGTCTGGAATATTCCAGGCTGTGTTGTCATTCCTCACAGAAAAGAATGTCTCACAACACTAGGGCTCAGTGATCCAAGTGTCATCCGCAGTAGAAACCTACAGTAGACAACTTTCAGGCTCCTTCAGCTGAGATGTAAAGGCATGTTCAATTGAGAGGGCAGATGTACCAGCTCACTGCAGGTCCCAGGCTTCTGTTTATCCTTCCTGTCTATCTGTTAGTGATAAAGTTGCTTTGCCTAATATGTGTTGTGAGAGTGTTCTGTCTCACCGGACTCATACTCTAGCAGCTGGGTTTGTGTGAAACCCCTTGCTAGATTTAGGAAACTGCAGAAATTGGCAAGGTGTTTAGAGTCCTCAGTGGGATTGATACGCATGCATATTCTGCTTACCATCTCAGATGTGGGCAGATGCCTTTGACAAGGGCACAAAGAGCATTCAAGAGGGAAAGGGCAGTTTCTTCCACAAATGGTACTTGTAAAGCTGGATATCCTTGTGAAAAAAATAAATAAATAAACTTGGATCCTTATCTTACACCATATGTAAAAATTAACTGTGGCAATGATTTCTTGAACATGACACAAAATGCATAGACAACAAAAGCAAAAACAAACAAACACGACTACAACAGACGTAAAAAACTTGTATTAAAGGAGTGAAAAGGAAATCCATGGAGTGGAAGAAAATATTTTCAAATCATGGATATGAAAAGGGGTCAACACACAGACTGTATAAAGTACTCAGAAGAACAACAACAAGATAACTAGACTAACTGGCGGATGAAGAATTTCAATAGATATTTCCCCATAAAAGAAATACAAATGGCCAAGAAGCACATGAAAAGATGCTCAACACAACTAATCATTCCATAAATACAAATCTAAACCACAATGAGATGTCACATCACACTGAGTAGTGTGGCTACCATCATAAAACAGAAAATAATTATTAGTAAGTATGTGGAGAACTTGGGACCCTTCTGAACTGCTGTTGGGACTATAAAAGGGCACTATCAGTATGGGGGAAAGTATGGGTGTTCCTCAAAAAATTAAAAATAGAATTGCCATGTGGTTCAGCAAGCCCACTGCTACCTATGCACCTAAAGAATTGAAAGGAGGGGCTTAGACAGCTGCACACTCTTGTTCATTGCAACATTGTTCAGGGCATCAAAGTGGGGGAAGCAGCACAAATTCTCTCAGCAGATGAATAGATAAACAGAATGTGATGTGCACAAATGCACAGTGAGACAGGAGGCAGCCTAAAAACAAAGGAGTCCCTGACACAGGCTACATGGATGAGTACCAGGACATGATGTGAAGTGAAATAAGCCATCCATAAGAAGTCATACACATAGCCAGGGGCAAGGGCTCACACCTATAATCTGGGCACTGTGGGAGGAAGAATTGCTTGAGTTCAGGAGTTTGAGACTTTTCTGAGAGAGAGAGTGAGAACTCAGCTTATAAAAAAAAAAAAAAAAAGAAAGAAAAAAAAAAACACAAAGAAAACTCTAGCTGGGCACCAGGGCGAGCACCTGTAATCCCAGTGGCTTCCTGAGGCAGTGGATGGCCCACAGCCCGATCAGAGGTTGCAGTGAGCTATGAGGCCATTGCACTCTGCTCGGGGAATAGGGTGAGACTCTGTCTCAAAGAAAAAAAAAATTCACTAAGAAGAATATTTTCCAGCTCCATCCATGTAAACATAAAAGAGGTAAAGTCTCCATCTTTCTTTAAGGCTGCGTAATATTCCATGGTGTACATATACCACAATTCATTAATCTATTCGCGGATCAACAGGCACTTGGGCTTTTTCCATGACTTAGCAGTTATGAATAGGGCTGCAATAAACATTCTTTTACAAACATCTTTGTTATGATGTGATTTTTGGTCTTCTGGGTATATGCCCAGTACCCCATGATCATATCAATGTACACAGCTATGATTTAAAAAAAAAAAGAAAGAAAGAAAAAGACTTCTTTATGATTAAAAAAAAAAAAGAAAAAATGTCACACACATAATATATGATTGCACTTATCTGAAGTATCTGACATAGTCAGATTCACAGGAATGGAGAGTAAAATCATGGTTACTAGGAGCCAGGGTGGGGGGTGGGGATGGGGAGTTTGAAAATGTGTTACAGACTATCAGTTTTTCAAGATGAAAAGGTTCTGCATATCTGTTGCCCAACAATGTGAATATAGTAAACACTACTGAACTGTACACTTAAAATGATTAAGATAGTAAGTTTAATGCTATCCGTTCTTTAGTGCAATTAAAAATTAAAGTTAAACATGTTAGAGACAGACTTGTTTGGAGACAGATTAGAATTTGTTCTACTGAAGTAAATCATTATTTGCTTTCCGATAAAATGCATACTTTTTGAGACTGACCAAGTGTCCCTGGGGACAGGGCAATGGTCCTGGTGATGGGAGGAAATAAAGTAAAAAAACAGGCTTGTATCTCTCCTAGACCTGTTACGGCAGGTGCTACAAACTTCAGGGGACATTAGCTTGACCTTCTTCACATAAAATTCCAAAACAGAAATAAAGGAATAAAGTTGAAGTAGAAAAAGTCATAGAATTCTAATATTATCAATAGCTAATATAATAGGGAAAAGATCCTAAAATCAATAGGAACAAAATACATCGAATACACAGGAATAAATTACAGAAAAAATAAACAGGTCTCACAGAGAAATTTTTAAAACTTTTAAGAAATATAAAAAATATATATATATATTTTGGCCAGGGCTGGGTTTGAACCTGACACCTCTAGCATATGGGGTTGGCGCCCTACTCCTTTGAGACACAGGTGCAGCCCTGGAATACAAAATATTTTAACACGTAGTGTTGTATACTTCCTCTTATAGGAAAAACTACGTGTTTTATAGATGCAAATTCATTCTAAATTCATCAATAAACTCAAAACAATTCCAATAAAATTTTCAACTTTTTAAACTTGACAAAATGATTGTAAAGCTTAGCTAAAATAATAACCTTATTAAAGATGACTTAGACACATCTAAAATTGTTTTATTTTTATTATTAACAATACTATACAGTCACAGTAGGTGAAATAGTGTGAAACTGAACAAGAAAGCCAATGGAAAAAAAATTTAATTCAGAAATGAGCCCAAGTTTCTGTGATTTTAATATATTAAACTAAGTATTTTAAATAGAAGAATAAATTATTATTCAAAAGCATATATAAGTTTCTTAAGATGGATAAACAATCCAGATGGATTAACAACTTACATACAAAAAGTAAAACCTTAAAACTGATTTTAAAATAAAGGGGAAATTTTTGTGTTGGGAAGATCTTTCTTAAAACCTGTCCTGGACAAAACAGCCTGAGACCACTTAGAGAAACCCCGTATCCCAACAATATTAAGTTTATTGACCTGTTTCAAAGGACAATCCACCTCAAAGGAACAGTGGAATGTCTTGCCAAAGAAAACAAAACAGAATTATTACAGGATTTGAGGAAAGCAACGTGATGTTATTTCTACAGAAAAGCTGTTCATAAAAGTGGTCACCATCACGACCAGATTGTGAATGGGAACAATTAGGATTGTCACTTGAAGCCCAACTTCTCCAATACAATTCTGTACCACATATCAAATTTTCATCGAGCTGTATAGGAATGTTAATAGAATCATAGTTTACAAAGAAAAACCTGTTTTAAAATATGTGTGTTGCACCTGTTCACGTAACTCTACATCTCTGAGAGGAAGATCTAAGGACGTGTGCCAAAATATTAGTTAAAATGTTTAAAGTTACAATGACAAAACCTAAATATCTATAATTGGAGGTTCAGTAATAAATTATGGCATAGCCATACAAAAGAATATGCTCCAGTCATTTTATTTATTTATTTTGTATGTATTTATTGTTTTGAGACAAAGTCTCATTTTTCACCCTTGGTAGAGTGCCATTGTATCACAGCTCATAGCAGCCTCAAACTCTTGGGCTGAACTGATTCTCTTGTCTCAGCCTCTCAGTAACTGGGACTACAGGCGCCGCCACACCACCCAGCTATTTGCAGAGAGGAGGTCTCTCTCTGACTCAGGCTGGTCTTGAATCTGTGAACTCAGGCAATCCACTCGCCTCAGCCTCCCAGAGTGCTAGGATTACAGGCATAAGCCACCGTGCCCACCCCCGCTGAAGTCATTTGAAATAATAGCATGTAGGTAAAACCCACTGTCGAAGAAAAATACCTATTTCTAATTTGAAATAGAATATTTTCTTTGTCTTTATTTTTTAAATTTCAGATTACTACAAGGATACAAATAATAAAGTTACATCGTTGGTGTTAGGTAAAGTCCAGTTTGTCGTGGAGCCTTCACCCAGGGGGTGTGCTCTATACCCCCACATTGGGTCCATTGGCTCAGCAAGTCCCCCTCTTCCTCCCCTCTCCCCTTTCCTTTCTTACTGTGTTTTTCTCTTGTGTGGGTATGTAGTTGTTTATCTACTGATTTCATTAAATGTATATTTAAAAACAGTGTTGTAAAATGAGCCCATATATGCACAGTACAGTACAATGATATATGTGTGTGTGTTTTCTGAAACATTATTGATAACAGACTCTTAGTAAATTGCAGCTTTCTCCTCTATGAATGTTCATATTTTTTTGTTGGTGGTAATCATTTCGAACTAAGCAAGGAGTCTTACTAGAAGCTGTAAAATACATCATAATTGCCATGATCAAAAACCACTGTCCACTGACCAGGTCAAGACTCTGTGGGGACACATCAGCAGAGCTCCACAGTATGTTCCTGTTGTCATCTGTCATTACCTAACTAAGACAACCTTTCTCTTCAAAGGACCTGACTTATTCATCTGGTGTGTTGTGATTCCTCTCCTGACAATGCCACTGCCTCACCTTTGAGGCACCCTCCCCACTCCATGGAACCCTCCAGCTCCTTTTCTGTGATTGCCTCTTCTCTGAGTCAAATACATGCCAAGTCTGAGACATCAGATTCTTCTGAGAGCTTTAAGACCATCCAAAGCACAGAGAACAACTCAAAAGTATTAACAATTGTTGCAAAATTGATCTGACATATGCACTAAAACCAGTTTTAAAATGCAGGACTGTGGATATGAATTTATTTCTTCATTATGGCTTTTTAAAATCCTTTAATTTCTCCTGTTTGTCTTCTAAATTTAAAAGACAGAAAGAAAGCAGGATTGCCACAGTCCGGTTGACTAGGTAAAATACATCCCACCACCCTGAGCTGGGGGGTCGCCGAGTCTCTTTTGGATCAAAGATTTACATGTCACCTCATGGTGAGTGACTGCTCCAACCCTTTATCTTCTCTGGATACTTGACTCTTTGCCCAGAAAATGGGTGTGCACACCAGATAATGGGTGTGCTTTTAGGATTAGTAGCACAGAGTACCTAATTTATTGCCATGTTATGTTAATAAATTAATATGTTCTATGATTTAATTGTAAACCTGTGTTTATCAGTAGTTAACTCAGCATAATTAGTAAGCTTACCCCCAAAAGAGCTTCTTTTGAGAAGAAATAATGGAAAATAATACAAGAAAAATAGGTAATTAAAATTCTCTAATAGCCACATTTAAAAAAATAAAACACAGATAATTTTAATCTTATTTAACCCACTACAAACAAACTTACATTAATTCAATGTTTTAACATAAACAATTATAAGGGAGATATCCATTTCATACTAAATCTACATTGGTTGTGTATTTTATATTTAATGTACATTTCAAATAAGGTGCTAATTTTTCATTAGAAATGTTTGGTTTGTATTTAGATTCTGTAATATTTACTGTTGAGAGTTAGATTTACTAAAAGTGTACTTTATCTTTCAAATAGCTGAGTTATACATCAGTTTTTCAGTTTAAGTTTAAATTAATCACAGTTCAACAGTTTGTCCTCCAGTCTCAGTAGCCACATTTCAATTTCTCAAATAATGGGCAGCTACACATCTCATCCCCTGAATGAAGAATGTGGTAGTCTGCACAGCCAGTTTTCTTTTGTGGAGCTGAGTGGCTAATCTATTTTTGTGGAACAAAATGTTAAGCCTTTCTTTTATGGTTATTTTTATTCTTGTGTGAACACTGGCACAGTGGCTGCGAGCCCCTTTCTCCCTGGTGCTGTGTAAGGTCACAGGAGGTGAGCAGTGACTTCTGCTCCTGATGACTGTTCTTTATTTCTGCTGGGCATGTGCATTCTCCCATTTTTGCTTTCTTTTTCCAGCTCAGACAGATAGAAATAAACATACATTATGCTTCTAAAATGACATCTGCTTACCAGAAGGAACAAATTATACCTGCTTATGTGTGTAGTCATAAAGACACTCTTGCTTGTTAAAATCATTTTGAGCTGGGTGGTGTGGTGCGCACCTATAGTCCCAGATACTCAGGAGGCTGACCCAGGAGGATCGCTCGAGCCCAGGAGTCCAAGTGTAGCCTTGGCAACATAGTGAGACTCTGTCTTTTAAAAAGTGAATAAAATTTAAAAACGTAATTGGAGATTATATGTGGTGTTTGTTTTTCCATTCTATTTTCACCCTGTTAGTATTATGAAATATAAGAAATCCATTTGACAAGTTAAACATATCATTAGAAATCCACCCTTCTTTCGGTTTATACTATGCCTTATATAAATCTTAGCATTATTAAGAACTCGTGATGTAATTGCAATTAACCTAACTTATCTCTAGAGTTACTATTATTTCTCACTCATCCATTTGGCCAATGGAAGTTCTCCTCAGTTTTCTTATTTGCTTTTTGAGGACTCCCACTGATTCTTCAGTAAATATGCCTGGATATTCTTAGTTGGCCTAATATTACTTCCAGTCTCAAAATGTGGAATTAACCACATTTTTAATTACATTACATTTTACATTACATTTACATTACATTTTAATAAACTCAAAGAATTTGAGTTTATTTTAGTGGAAAATATTATCAAATGTCAAAATCGGGCACACTAGGCTTGAGTGATAAAGTGGCAGTGGGCAAAATTGCAGTAACTGAGGAGGCAATGCCCCTCGCCTCTCCAGGACACAACTGAAAGTGGCCCTGCTGTGCTTTGCTTTTCTCCTAACATGAAATTCCATTGGTCATGGGAACTTTCTGCTACACATAAACATCCTTTAGATAAGGTAACCCTGCACATGAGCTCTCTCTCTCATGTTCACATTCAGCATCTCCAGGCCCAAAGGGGATCAGAAACCCCACAAAGACCTTCAAACAAAGAAACAGAAGACTCTGCTCCTACCTGGTGACTGGAGTTTCAACTCCAGACAAGAGCATTGAGCTGAGACTGGCGAACTGCTCTAATTTCACCTAAGGACATGGGAAAAGCAACAGGGTAATAGCAGCAGAAGAGTCTGCCTCACTGTGATGTCCCCTGGGCTTCAATCACATGTGCTTAAACACTCTCAGGAATACAGGGACCCTGGGGAGGGGGAGACTGCTGGGAAAGATGACAGGCCCTAGAGACTTTCTCCAGATACCTAGAACTAGTGGAATAATTTCATCATTGCTTTGTTTATCTCAGTTTATTATCTCAGCATTTAAAGATCTTATGCCTTTAGGGATTCTTTGGAAAATCAAAAGAAATCAGACATTCAGAGTAAAGTTGATCCATAACAGAATATAGTGCCCAATTATCACCAAACAGGTGATAAGCTTTATAAGCTTTTTGTTTAACATTAAAATAAGTATTTTTAAACTTATTCTTTTGAATTTAATAATTTTGTTCTTTTTATTCTCTAAGTTATAAGAAATACTTTAATATATCCATCTGTGCATTAGATTCTGAGGAAAAGGAATAGCACAGAACATCCTGATAGTTAGAAAAGACAGCTCAACTTTGATTTGATACCGTTAACCTTAGGGAAAATCACCAGGGGACTCAGAACACCTGCTGCACAACATCATCTATAGTTAATAATACTTCATTGTGGGCTTAAAAATGTGTTCAGAAGGTAGTCCTCATGTTACACATTCTTACCACAATAAAAACATTTATCAATTTAACCATTATATCAGTTGCTGTGGAACAGAAAGAATACAAACTTTGCAGTTAGGAGGAGATAGATTTGTAATCCTCCATTTTCCACCATCCCATGTTTACTCCCCATTTACAACAACCCAGATCCTCTCCCATTTTTTCTTCATCCCATCAGTGATAGTCTCATTTTCTAGCCAGGTGGACACTTTGAATATTCAAGGGCACTGAAATTCATCCCAACTCTGACTCAGAAAACTACATGTCTGCACACTTGAGAATATTATCATAATTCCAA
>CAUYPK010118072.1:0-28384 GCA_963574355.1 Loris lydekkerianus
AGCTCCCTTCTGATTCAACACCTCAGTCTGGAGCCCTAGACAGCACTCAAAGTCATCCATACTCATGCTCAGGATCTCCCAAGGCAGTTCAATGGGGCACCCAAGTCCAAAAAAACAAAACAGCCCACAGGTAAGGCCTTTCCTGTTTACAATTTCGCTGTTGCTGTAGTTACAGCTGCGGGAGGCCTCTGACGGAACAAACACACCCACCACTTGCCACTTCTCCACTGTTTTCATCCTTCTCTTGGGGTCCAGAAGTCTCTTGCTATTTCCCTGTGTCCCCAAAGGGATGTTTCTAGGCAGATCCTACCAGCCAGAGATGCCTGCAGTCTTCTCTCCTCAATCTCACCATGCCTGGTTGCAAAGGAGCTGTTACTAGGCTGCCATCTTCTCCAGCAGTGTGGACTAAAAATTTAAGAAGCAGGATTTTCATCCTTGCCCACAGTGGTTCCATTCATTGGCTTCTTCTTGCTCTTTATGGTAGTGCTTCTTGACTAGGGACAGTTTTGCCCCTCAGGGGACTTTTGGCAATGTCTGAAGAAATTGGTGGTGGTCTGTGTGTGTAGGGGCTCTAATGTCTTCTAGCAGGCAGGGGCCAGGGATGTTGCTAAACATCCTACAACAGATAGAACAGCCGTGCCTGCTCTATGGCTAGTGCCACTCACTTGGCACTGCCTTCTAGATGACTTGGGGAAACAGTGAAATCGTTTCTCCTGTGCACTCCCTTTCCCAGTGTTTCAACACTAGCTGGATTTTCATTGCCTTTTCCCTCCACCAGGCTAGAGAATCAATCTTAAAATCCTTTCTGTTTCTCTGGGAGTTTATTGCCTGCAGCAATTCCTATATCAGTTAAGATGCTGTTTCAAGAAAAATAAACCAACCCACTTTGATTTAAACAGAAAAGTTTATAGTGAGCATACTGATACAGAAACACCAGGAGGGCTGGGTTCTGGTATCCCCACTGAAATCAAGTAGCCCAATTCATCTGGGTCCTAGATACTAAAATTTGTCCAGCCATGGCGGCTCACACCTCTTATCCCCTCACTTTAAGAGGCTGAGGCAGGAGGATGGCATGAGCCCAGGAGTTTGACAGGGTGGGCAACATAATGAGACCTGAGTCTCTAGAAAAAGATAATAAATAAATAATACTATATCACAAAATTGGCCTGAGGACAGTGGCACTGGCATCCCAAACATTGAATTTTATAGCTTGTGTCCTAGACAGGACATTGCACTGTGGCACCGTTCTGCTGCAGCCCTCAGTGCTGGGCACCACTGCTTCTGGAGACAGGGCCCTGTCATCCTGGTTCCTCTGGTCCTCTGTTTCAGTTTGGAGTGGAGGCCTCTATACAGTGAGGCCCAAGTTGTTAAGAGCAAGTCGTGCTGGGAGGGCATGTGGTAAGTTCAGCTTGCATGCTGGAAGGTGAGCCTTACCTCTGATCACAACTCTCAAGTGGGGGAATCTCAGTCCCAGAAAGGGGGTCCGATGCTGGAGAACAACATAGTGACAATTTTTAAGTGAAAAAGGTGTTAATTCCTCCTGACATTTGTACACATTTCAGGGCACATTATTATAAACATCTCTAATAGCAAAAGCTTAGTGGTGTGTCCTTCTCTGTATATTTCTAGTGCGTTATCTCAGGGGAATTCATTGATTTCTGACTCCATCATAACTGCTGTTTACTTTATACGCATATAGACACACCCCAAACTCGTACATCAGAACACTGTGTTTACTTCCGCAGGATGAAAATAGCGGTATGTCCCCTAAAACAGCTTTATTATAATTCATTACAGCAGTGCTAAAACAAACAGGGCAGGAAGTTCTTTCCTAATTAGTCAATGAATATGCCTGGACACCGTGACTTCATTTGTGTCTGTGATTGTGTCTGCGATTAGTCTCGTTAATGGAATATAATTCCACACGGAAAGCTACATCAAGACAAAAACAATAGACTCTTTTGAAAGAATTCTTAGTTCTAATGTGATATTTTTCCTTTGTTTCCTTATTGTCACTTGATGGATCTTTCCATTCACCTTTTATGACAGCGGCAAAGATGAAAAGTTATGTGCCTCAGAGATGAGCTGATGAAAGCCTGACAGGGCTTTGTTAGAATTTCTGGTAAGCTATCTTGTAAAATGCCACCATGCTCTGGAAGACTCAGAAATTGCCAGTACGATCATGTGGTTGTTTAAAAAAGAAAGCTAATGAGACCTTTTGAAGGAGGGTTACGGAGGCCGGCCAGTTCTGACTTTCACGTGAAGAGTAGGGGCGGCCAATTTGCCTATTACTGCTGGAGATGTTTGGGGCTTGTTGGTAATAGTGTGGTCTTGCAAGTTAGTGTCCCCAGACATAGGATTGCCTTGGCCTCATTGCCTAGGGTGTCTTTCCACTCTGCCATCTATCAACATGTCAGCTTCATAGGGGGAGAAATTGAGTTGCAGGATAAGAAGAACAGACTCAGAATTAAAGATGTTAGATCAAATAAAAACCCAATATGTTTTCATTTTATAAACACTTGCTCAGGAAGTAGGGGAGTCCTTACCAGCCTGAGGCTGGAGATCATAGCACCCAGTTTCTTTTTCCTTTTTTTTTTTTTTTTTTTTGTCTCTCTGTCTACTCTGGGTAGAGTGCCATGGTGTTACAGCTCACTGCAATCTCAAACTCTTGGGCCCAAGAGATCCTCCTGCCTCAGCCTCCTGAGTAGCTGAGACTACGGGTACCTGCCACCATGCCTGGCTATTTAAAAAAAAATTTTTTTTTAGTAGAGACGAGATCTCACTTTTGCTCAGGCTAGTCTTGAACTCCTGAGCTCAGGCAATCCACCTGTCTCCGCCTCCCTGAGTGTTAGGATTATAGGAGTGAGCTGCTGCACCTGGCCCTTTTTCTTATTTTGAAACTGAGTCTCCCTCTATTGCCCAGGCTGGAGCAGAGAGGTGTGATGATAGCTCACAGCAAACTTAAACTTCCTGCACTCAAGCAATTCTCCTGCCTCAGCCTCCCGAGCAGCTCGGACTTACTGGTGTGTGTTCCATGACACAGCTAATTTTCTGGGTGTTAGTAGAGATGGGGTCTCACTCCTGCTCGGTATGGTCTCAAACTTCTGAGCTCAAGCAGTGTCCATCTTGGCCTCCAACACTGCTGGTCTGACCAGCGTAAGTCACTGTACCTGGCCAACATCTAGTTTCTTAATGTATCAGAATGGCAGGTTTTCTTTTTCTTAATAAGTAAACTTTTTAAAGTTTAGAATAGTTTTGGATTTACAGAAAAGTTACGAAGATAGTATAGAAAGTGTCTATATATCCCACACCTGGTTTCCCTTACCGTTAACATCTCACTTTAATGTGGTACGTTTGTGTTAGTGAGCCAATAATGATACGTAATAAACTGAAGTCCCAGTAGTTTATTCATTTCCTTAGTTTCTATCTAGTATTATTTTTCTGTTCCATGATCTTACCTGGGAAACCACGTTACCTTTAGTCATGTCTTAAGCTTCTCTTGGCTGTGACTATTTCCCAGACTCACCTCAGGGGTACTGGTCAGGGGTACACTATAGAATGTCCCTCCATTGCAGTTTGTCTGAAGTTTTTCTTATGAGTACAATGTAATACCCCTCTGAAAATTGACTTGAGCCAACAAGGAGAAGGGACCTCCCAATACCCAGGAAGGGGAGAGGTTATCTCTCATCTTGATGCCTCAGAAGGGGAGCAGGAGACCTTAAGTCAGCAAACCTCAAAAATTATTTGACTGGAGGACTGGACCAACCATGAGTCCACATGCTGGAACACATTTATGATCAAGAGGGGTTACAGGGCTTATTCTGAGGGATATGGTATTAAACATCACACCACTGGCTAAGCCTTTTAATCTTTGGAACACATGGCATGAAGTTCTGTTGGTGACCAGGGGCTGATACCCTCATCAGCTGAGACTCGGAGCCAAGTATTAACTTGCCTTGGTTGTACTCCAGTATGGAAGCAGGACTTGCTTGGCCTTGTGACTTTCAAGTCAAATTAAATTAGTTACATATGGATTTTTGAGATCTGTAAAATGGCCAATATTCAGGAAGCATATTTTGCAATATAAATCTGCAGGAGTCTTCCTTTGGGGAGATAAAAAAAAATTAAAAAGCAAAGATCAGGGCCTTATTCAACTACTAGCAAGGTTAGTTCAAGCATTATAAAATTTAAAGATAAAAGGAATGTGGGATCAGTATGAGAGGTTCACATCCTTTCTCTTTGTACAATAAGGAACGTGTGTTAACATTGTTGATTCACTGTGCATCGCTATTGTATTACTCATGCAAGTCTTTTCCCCAGGTGCACACATATAATCATTTCTTTGCAGAAGTTCCCACATCACATTTAGACTAAAAGAAATTACCAGCATGTACAAATTTGATGTATTCTTTCTTTCGTTTAGGGGAAAGACTTTTACTAAAAGAAGTGCAAATAGAATTATGACATTAATAGCTATCAAGGTAGAGGAATTTGAAGAACCTGATTGGTTCAGCGCCTGTAGCTCAACAGCTAGGGTGCCAGGCACATACACCAGAGCTGGTGGGTTCGAACTCAGCCCGGGCCTGCAAAACAACAATGAAAACTACAACCAAAAAATAGCTTGGCGTTGTGGTGGGAGCCTGTTGTCCCAGCTACTTGAGAAGCTGAGACAAGAGAATTGCTTAAGCCCAAGAGTTTGAGATTACTGTGATCTGTGACACTACAGCACTCTACTGGGCAACATAGTGAAACTCTTGTCTCTACAAAAGAAAAAAAAAAAAAAAAGAATCTGATTGGATAGTGTCTGTAGATAAATATCCATTTGTCTCTCTCTCTCTTTTGTTTTGTTTGAGACAGAGTATTGCTCTGTGATCTTGTGCTCACTGCAACCTCAAACTTCCGGGCTCAGGTGATCTGCTTGCTCAGCTGCCTGGAGAGCTAGGCTTATAGGCATGAGCCACCATGCTGGCCCATTGTTTTTCTTTGATTGTGTAGCCTTTACTCTTTAAGATCTTATAATTAAAATTAAGAAGATAAAATTTGAGTAAGAAATTGAAGCCTCCTGTCGTGACATATTACTTTGACAAGAAGAAAACCAACTTTTAGAAAAATTGAAAGAAATAATTCGCAAAGGAGTTGGTGCTGAGTGGAGTTCTCATTTAATTTGCAAATACTATGTATATATTCTGTTTTCCTCTTTTAACTCAAATGCTAGAAGAAAGTTCTTTGCATTCATTTTGTTAACCTGATGAACAGTTTGACCATATTTCTGGATTCAGCCTTACACCTCAGAATAACTTAAAGAAAAATCTATTCTAGAACTTTAAATTTTTCTCTGTTCGCAAGTCAGGGCTTGCAATGCTCAAAGAGTACTAAGTTGGGAAGGAAACTGTTTCTTATGTGTCAGTTACTGTAGTAGGCATTTAATAGAAGGGATTTTGTTGAACCTTTTCAACTATGTGACCTAGTGATTATTATGATATTTACACAGTACAGAAGACGAGGCATGGAGAGAGGAGGCTTGGTCCAGGTCACATGGCTTTGATGGTAGAGTTGGGATTCAAACCTAGTTCCTAACTGACTCCATGTTCTCTGAAGAATATTTTTCTGCCATGCTCATTCTGATGTGTCTACCTGTGGGTTTCTGTCTTTTTAATCCTGGTTGGATTTAAATTTTACTTTGCCAGTCTTCTTGAGTCTGCAGGTTAATGATTTAAAAGTTCCAGGAAACTCTGACTTTGTTTCTTTCAGCATCGCCCTGTTCCTTTTTCCTCTTCTTCTGTGACTCTAAGTATCTTCCACCTTCTTACCGTCTCTTCTATTTTCTGCTCTTTTTTATGAATCTTCATTCTAGACTTCTAAAAACTATTTTCCATTTTGTTGATTCCCTCTTCAGCTACCCATCTGTTGTTTCTCAATTTCAATTATTGCATTTTCTTAAACTCTATCCTTTCCGTTTGATTATTTCTCCGATTGGAAATTTTGCTTGTTAGATTTCTAGTGTCTTGCTGAGGTTTCCCTGATTGTCCTTTATCATCATAAACATGGTAAGCAAGGTTATATTATAATTTGTGTCTAATAATGCCAATATTTGCCCTTCCCATGGGCCTCTTTCTGCTTCTCATTGTTCTGGCTTATGTTGTCTTATTTTTTTCATGTACCTCATTATTTTTAAATTTTTGCTGGGCATTGTACTTGAAAAAAAAATACTCATAGAAATAATTGGGAACTCGATGATGATTTTCTTTTTCTAGAAAGCATTTTCTTCTGCCAGTGTATAGGGCGATAGTTCAAGGCCAACGTTTGAGGTTAATTGGACCATTCAGACTGGACTGCAGTTTGCACCCTTGCTTCCAGCGTCACCCTTGGGAGTTCTAGCCCAGGACCTAGGGAGGGGGTGTTCTGCAGCTTCTTAGCCCTGATAAGTACTAGACTTTAATTCTGATACTCTGTCTTATCACCTCCCGATTCTCACAAGATCATCTTTTAGCTGCTTTTTAGACTGTGAGATGTTCTCCAGGTAGAAGAGGCTCTATGTTACCTTCCTCTTCAAAATAAAAGGCCTGTAAGAACCTCACTACCTTTTATCTCTATGATACTTCTAGGATTTAAAAAAAAATTGTCCATATTTTGTAGTTGTCTTCAGTAGAAGAATTGCTCTGTGAGCCCAGCTGAAAGTGGGCCTTTGCTCTTCTCATGACACCCCTCTCCTTCCTAAACCCACATCAGCAAATACCTTTTACTGAAAAAGTTTAAGCTCAGAGAAATTGGAAGCCTGATCACTCCAAGGAAAAGTGAGAACTAACTAAGTGCCTGGCAGACTGCTGGTTGGCCTGAAACCTTTACCAGGTGATTCTCATACACAGTTTGAGAACCATTTAGCTAATTCATTTTCCTGGTCACCTCCTGAGTTTGGGGTGGAGTATCATGAGTGTGTATATGTTTGACTGTACTCTGATTACGTGGTTTTCATTTATTTGGAGAACATGTAATCCAGACCTGACTAGACCGTAATTGCTAGGATCATGTAGGCTGCACTGAGGGAATCAACCCCTTTGCCCCCTCCGCCTGGTATTTAACACCTCACTACCTTCCTCTTCAAAATTTTGGCCTGTAACTCTTTAGTATCTTTTACATCTACGATGCTTCTAAGATTTAAAAAAATTACCCATATTTTATAGTTGTCTTATAGTTGTACAGACATAGTTTGCACCTCGCTCCCCCCAGGTCTCTTCTTAGACAGCCCTTTCCTGACTGCACTGTCCCCAGTGGCCCTTGTTGTTCTCTAGCCCCTAAGCCTGTTTGTTTCTTCCTTTCCTTAAAGTGTGTATATTAGTATTTTATTTCAATTTCTGTGCCTCTGCCTTGCCACTCACTAGAACATGAGCCAACTAGAACTAGGAATGCCTACTTTGCTCACCACATCACCCCCGAGTCCCTGCTCTTTCAGTTTAACTATTTTGCCCCATTTTCTGTAAGCTCTAACATTGGCGACTTGGTAGCACAAACTTTACTTTCCATTTTGTGTTCATGAGAAGAAATTCAAGAAGACTTTCTTCCAGCTCATGCTTTTATACCAAGTTTTTGACTGAGAATTCTTTTTATCTCTAAGTATATTTTTAAACATTGTGCTTATGGCACAAACTTATTGCTGATATAAAAAAATTAAATGAAAAAAAATTATGATTGTAGTAGCCTACCTAGTTAGCTCTTTTCTTTTTGCCTGCCTTGAATCAACTCATATCTATATGGAAGAACTTTGTTTTTCAAGTCAAGACCAATTAGCACAGGGATCTGCTCACAAATAAATAAATACAGATGACACTCACACACATATATACACATACACACATATACACACACACATATATATTCACACACACATATATACACACACATACACACACACATATATACACACATATACACACATACACACATATTACATACACATATATACACACACATACACTCACACATATATACACACACACATATACACACATGCACACACACATATATACACACATATACACACATATGCACACACACATATACACACATACACACATACGCACACACATACATACACACATATATACACATATATACACACATACATACACATATATACACACACATATATATACTGACACACATGTACACACACACATATATACATATATGAGAGTTTCTCAGAGTAGGGATTTGGGATGATTTATTCTTCTAAGTTTTAAATATTTAAACCTTTAAACCCTTTTAAAAAGGTAAAAATATTAAATTTGTTGTTATTTTTCTTAGAGTCTCACTCTGTCACCCTTGGTAGAGTGCCATGGCGTAATAGCTCATGGCAACCTCAAATACTTGGTCTCAAGCTGTCCTCTTGCCTCTGCCTCCTGAGTAACTGGAACTACAGGTGCCCACCCCTGCCTTAGCCTCTCAGAGTGCTAGGGTTACAGGTCTGAGTCACCACTCTCAGCCCCAATATTCAATGTTTTAGCTTTAAAATAGTTATACAAAACAATCCATTGACCCTGAGGGACATGAAAGTACTATGCCGACTTGCACAATGCAGGAAATAAAAAAAGTGGATACTATGATGGTTTCTTATTTACCATATTTAATGAAGCATGAAAATGCTTATATATAAAAGGAAAGCTTATTGGGTAGGGAAAAATAAAGAATGACTTTTACAAAATGTAAACAATTCTTTAAGCAATGTATCTGCCATAATGGTAGTGCTGTAATTCTAGATCATATAATTATACCATGCTTAGCCTTTACCCAATTCTTCAAGCTTCTGAATGTTGTTTTCTTGTATCAGTTTAACCAACACATTACAAGTCAAAAATAACTGGTTAAGCAAATATATTTGAAGGGTATCACAGCCCACGGATACCACTTAGCAATAAGAAAGAATATATTACTTTTTCATACTTAAAAAACATAGATAATTTCAAAAACTGAACAAAAGAAGGCAGGTGTAATTTGTATATTTATATGACATCAGTTACATGAAATCCTAAAAATGGCAAAAATAAAGTGGCAGAAATCAAACTGTTGGCTGCTGACGGGAAAGTAGACTAAATATAAAAGCCATGAAGATCTTTTGGAGGTGATGGAATGATTTATATCTTGATTGTGGTGATGGTCATGTGGGTACACATGTTTATTAAACTTATCAAACTTTATACTTAAAATGGGTACATTTTATTGTATGTAAATTATACCTTAAAGTTGATTTTTAAAAAGGATAAAGTCCATCTTCCCTAGAACTTTTATTGCTTTACATGTTTTTCTCATCAAAATAATTCTAAACCTCATGAAATCTAATGGTGATTATTGCATTATCAGTTAAAAATGTGTTCTTATTTACTGAGTGTTAACACTCCCAGTAGTCATACCCCCCATATTTTGCTCAACTGGCATTTACTTAGTAAATATCTTCTTTAGGATTTGCCTTATGTGAATGTCCGTACCTAAATATATATTCCTGAAAACCTTCCAATAATACTTTTTCATTGGTTTATTCTTATGTGCTAAGCAATAATATAGATATGATAGGCTTCATAATATACTTATTTTATACATATAGAATATACATAAGTATATTTAAATGTGCACTAAAGGAATAAGGCAGATTGGTGAATGCTGATTTCTATATTAGTCTTATTGATTAGTTATTATTGCAAATAACTTGTTGAACATAGGTTCTTTTTTTTTTATTATAGCTGGCAGTTGGAATGACATTACCAAAACAGGTCTAACAAGAGGAAATAGATAGAAAAAGTCCAAATGAAGTTATTTGTACTGTGAATCTTGTAGTCAACCAAGAGTGAAACAAAGCTGGCATTTCTGAGAAGTCTTGGACATCACAATCCATGCTAGCTGATTCCATGTGGCCTGCTAACAAGCCAGTCACTCTTTGTACTTGGGCTGAAAAAGTCATTATTTTTTTTTGTTGTTATCATTCTATTGATGCTGGTGCTCTTATAATAGCCAACATACAACTCATTTGGCTAGGATTGATTTGCAGACTTTGGGTCTTTGTTGATAGCCTTTACTGACCTTGTAAGCTTCATATGTCCTCGTTATGGCAAAAGTCCAAAGAGCTTCATGAAACAAAATGTTTTGGCACAAGCATCTGATTCTTCAAACAGTGGGCAGGAGAGGGTGCTTGCTGTGCAATGAGAGACTGTGCCACCCAAACCAGCAATTTTCCTTGAAAAGCCCATTATAGATATGTGCATGTGTTTGTTAATTCTCTGACAGGACACATGGAGCCTCCTATTTCTACATCCCTGTTCTCCAAGGAAATGAAGGCACACCTTTTATTCTGACAATACCTGCATCAACACAACCCCCCCCCCCCCTAAATTTACTACAGGTCTCTGTTGACATAAATTAAGATCCTTTCCAGCTCATAACAAAACTGAATTCCTGCATAAGGGAGTTGTTTCATGTGATAAAATGTAATCTCTTAAATCTTTCACCATTGGTTTCTGTCATTAAATATGGAGAACTATGTTTTGGGATTATGAAAGTATTAGCTAAGAAAAGCACATTGTGAAACCCAGGGAGGCAGCTTTTTGTTAATGCACCATTAATATAACCAAATCCTTATTTCCTGCAAGAGCTGAGCAAATGGTGACCTTCCCAACGTAACTTCCCTGGTTCATAAATTTCACTGAGTGCCCACCCACACCCTGCTTTATGTATTCAGAGGAATAGGCGAGGAAACCCTTAAGGAGGTTTCTGCAACCCAAGGGATGTAAATTTTCATTAGGATTAAATGAGAAACATGTAAGAACGCAGTGTGTGTGCATCTTTCCACATATCCGTCTGTATCTACTGCCCGTCATCTGCCACCTGTGCTGGTTGTGTTTAGGGCAATGGGCGAGTGAATAGGAAAGTGAAACAGAAAGAGGGGGAGAACGTTCCTCTCACCACCCAGTGCAAACGTTCTTTCTCTACCTGCTTCTGTTAGGAGGAATGGAAATATCTACATATCTCTCTTCACATGATATCACCAGCCATTGATAGGTATAAAATAATGAATTTTATAAGAGTTTGCAGAATGGTAAGATTCTTGCTCTGTGATTTCTTCGCATACTAACTAAAATAATGCCAAATTGTTGCTTCTTCAATCATTAGATTACCATGAATGAACTAGTCCACTAGAACCCAAAAGGAAAAGTTTAAAGGAAAAGTTTGAGGAAAAGTTTAAATACTAAATTGTCATTGGGAGATGCAATTCAAGAGCAACACGTGTGAAGGAAAAAGTTAGTGAGGCAGGGAAGGAAGAAGAGCAAAGGCAAGGTAGTGTGTTGCTGAGCTGCCGGCCTTGCAGAGATATGCATCTGGCTGTTGGTTACATAGCACGTCTTGCAGAGTGGGTGTGAAACACTAGCTCTTGAAATAGTCCCTGGGGAGGAAGGGAGGCAAATTCATTTGCTGATGCTTTCCCATGTTCTTTTCTTATTGGCCAAATTGCAATGCTCGCCTCAAGAGATATTAACTCCTCTAACCTTCTGGGTTGAGCCATCAGACTGCCAGGGAAGCATCTGGAGAAGCCAGGTTCATTGCACCAATGTTGAGCACTTTATCTGGGTCTAGAATTAAGGAAAGGAGCCAGCACCTTTGGGCCCACGCTCCCAGGTCAGAACGGGGCATCTGAACTGCTGCTGTTCCCAGGGCGGCAGGTATGACACCCGCCCTGCTCAGAGTCCAGCCCTTATCTCAGGGTTGCTGAGAAAGTTGGCGGTGGTGGTGGTGGTGGTGGTAGGGATGTCCACTGAACAATTGGCCAAGACTCAGGGACGGGTGGGACTGTTCAGATATGAGAATGTGCAAAAGGCACATTTTGTATTCCCTGAGGTATACTTCATACAAGAAAGGCAAGATAAATGATTGACTTTCTCTCTTTGAACAGTTTATTATAATAGTAAGTTGGTTCCATAGATCCTCCAAGAATGACGGATGAGAGTTTGCTACTTTGCTTTTGTAGAGGAGTAGGTGTATCATTGCATACCTATGGATTTTTTTTTTTTTTAAAAACTTGATGTATTTTAATCTATTGAAATTTATATTTCACATAAGAGACATATACTTTTATCTCCAATCTGTTCCTTCTTTGGTCAGTGGGTGCCTTTACAGGTTCTTTCCTAACTCCTGCTGACGGTGACTCCAGAAGACTTTGAGAGTTTCCAAAGGGACCGCCCAAATGTTTTGTGTGGGGAATACAAAGAAAGGGTACATGGCGCAGGCTGGGATGTGGGGGGCAGGGGGGACTGAGTCTGAAGATGTGTGGAGTGCGGGGTTGTATGCTGTGCCTGCCCATTTGAATTATTTAGATGTTTCACATGATTAAACTCGTGTGAGAAATATCATTTGGGAATATTTCTCATTTTCTTTGTAGATAAGATATTGACCTAAAAATAATTTTTGGGCTTAGGGAGGCAGGGCAAAGACTGCAGGGTTCTGAATACACCAGCAGACGCTGGGAAGGCAGAGAGCTCAGGCTGGGCAAGGAGAAGGCATTTGGAAGGTGGCTGTTGCAGACAGTTCCTAGAACTGTAGCTCCAAATCCGACTGCAATTTCTCTCTTGATTTCTAGTCCTGGTTTCCACCAGTGACTGTTCATAAGGAGCTCTTGTCTCCTTTCCTAGTTCCTGACTTTGCGGATGACTTCTGAGTAGGCAAATCTTGTAGGATAAGGACCCCTCGTTAGTAGTGGGAGCCATCCTTGGGGCCTGAAGTCAGACCAGGTAAATCTTCAAGGCAGTGAGAGTGCAGGCTTCAGGAAGGCTTTGAGACTGACCTGCTTTGGGATCAGAACTTTCATGGCAAGTTTAAAGTCAGGTTATGACAAATGAGACCCTGTGAATGGTGTTACACTAAATCTAAGTGTCAGTAACAAAGGCACTCTAAAATACAATGACTTAAATGATAAATAAGAAACTTACATCTCTCACATAAATAGTTCCACAGTGAGCATTGCAGGTTGCTGGGGCAGCTCAGCTCACATGAGGACCCTGATTTGTTCTAGGTCTGGGTCCGCCGTCCCTTGCCCAGGGTGCCTCAAAGTTGGGTATGTGACTTCCCTAGGGATTTATTAAAAAGTAGATTCTATTTTAGTAGGTTAGTGTGTGTGTGTGTGTATGGGGGGGGGGGCTGTTGAAGCTGAGCTTCTGTATTTCCTTTCTTTCTTTCTTTCTTTTTTTTTTTTTTTGGAGACAGAATCTCATTATGTTGCCCTCGGTAGACTGCTGTGGTGTCACAGCTCACAGCAACCTCAGACTCTTGGGCTTACGTGATTCTCTTGCCTCAGCCTCCCAAGTAACTGAGCCTACAGGTGCCTGCCACAATGCCCAGCTATTTTTTAGTTGTAGTTGTCATTGTTGTCTGGCAGGCTCTGGCTGGGTTTGAACCCGCCAGCTCTGGTGTATGTGGCTGGTGCCCTAGCCACTGAGCTACAGGCCCCGGGCCATGAGCTTCTGTATTTCTAACAGTTTCCAGATGATGCCGTGCTGCTCTTCCCTGACCACACTGGAGTAGCAGGGCCTTAGATTGTTATGATCATCTGTGTTGTCAAAGCTGTAATGCCACAGTTAGGGTTTTTTTTTTTTTTGAGACAGAGTCTCACCCAGTGATTTTCTTGCCCAAGCCTCTCGAGTAGCTGGGACTACAGACACCTGTCACAATGCCCAACTATTTTTAGAGATGGGTCTCACTCTTGTTCAGGCTGGTCCTGAATTCTTGAGCTCAAGCAACACCCCCCAGAGTGCTAGGATTACAGGTGTGAGCCAGGGCACCTGGCCCATGGTTACCTTCTAACATGCAGAAAAGGGGAAGGTAGGGTGGGGAGGCCCCCTTAATATCTTAGATATCAGACGTGGAGGTGGCACATCACTGGCTCACGTTCCCTGGCTGAAACCTGGGCTACATGGCTGCACCTCACTGGAAGGAAGTGTGGGTCTCTCAGGCAGCCCTGCTCCCAGCTACAGTTCTGTTACTCTCAGAGAGCAGGCAGCAGATGTTGGCAGACAAGTCACAGTCCTTGCCACACTTCTCTATCTGAAGTCCTATCATGCCCCTCCCTAGAGACCTCTAGTGATCACCCCATCAGGTGACCTGTACTCAGAAGTGTGCAGGAGGCTTTCCAGACCTGAACTTCATAGCATTCTTTCCATCAACACATACTTGAAAAATTCTGCTCCCAGAATTTCCCAAGTACAGAGGTGGCCTATTTAGGAGAGAAAGCCCAAGTTGACTTTCTCTTTCCACTTTGATGACTTTGGAAGTGAACAAGAGGGCCAGGTCATGCCTCCTCAAAATCTCCTTGCTTAGAGCTTCCTGTGCTGGTGAGAATAAATTGATGGTACAAACCCGGTCTCACATTATTCCAGTAAAGACCGTCTTGCTGGTCTGGCTCGCCGAGCCGCAGGTTTTCCCGTCTGCTGAGTGAGATAGGATCATAAATGAGACCAGGCAGCTGGCAAGACGCACAGGCAGCCTGAGAGCTGAATTATAACCACAACACATTTACAATCAAGCCCCTGTTTACTTGGCAGACAAATAGCAACGGTAGATGGTCAAATAGCTCAAGGATATTGCACGAAAACCTTATTGTTCGTGAACGATGAGATACTTGCCCTTCTATTTTTGTTTACTTGATTGAAAGTGTCCAGCTTATCTGTTGAAGGAAATTTTCATTTCCTAATATTCTTCTCAATACTGAACCAAATGAAATAGAATTAACTCAAAATGGAATGATCTAATCTGCTTTAGCCAAAAGGCTAGAAGGGCATGGAATAATCAAGTAAGCCCTCCATGGCTGCTTTAATATGTTCTTAATAAGCAAATATGAGAGGACAGAGACTAGGCTATTCTCTGGGGAAAAAAAATTAAATATGTATATTATCCCCTCAAAGTGTAGGCCTAGGGAACAATGAGCTTTTGGTTGGACTTTTCCCCCAGCGTGGCATTTTTATGCTGTCTTTCACTGAAATGAAAAATTCCAATGTAAGAACGAAAAACCCAAAATATAGCATGAAATCAAATAAGGCTACCATGTCCTTCCATTAGCCCCGACAGTTGCTTCCAATTACTGTGACCAGATTTTCTTTGTGCTTTTTTAGAGAAACAATATTTGTATTTCAGGAGGAAAGCTGGGAATGGAATTATTTTATATAGATGTTCCAATTGTAGCAGCAGTGTAGAAAAGTAGGAAAAATTCTCCTTGGATTGTGAGTTAAATGATGTAGATTTTAATCCCTGTTACTTGGTTTTCACATGACCATGAGGATGACAATAGTGAGGACAAAGATGATTATGGTGACGATGATGGCAGCCAGCAATATGGACAGCTTACTGAGAATGATGTGGTGATGTTCAGATGCATTCTGTGTATTAGCTCACACTGTCCTCCTCGAAACCCTTTGAGACGGGGAATATTGTACTGTCCACTTTATAGCTGAGGAAAAATTGGGCACAAAGATGCTAAGCATATTTTCCAAGGTCACATAGCTAATGTAGTAGACGCTGTTGATCTTAAGATGTATCTGGGGGCTCTGCGCCTGTAGCTCAGTGTTTAGGGCACTGCTCATATACCCTGGGGCTGGCAGGTTTGAACCTGGCCTGGGCCTGCTAAACAGCAACAACAATAATAACAACAACAACAAAAAAATAGCTGGGTGTTGTGGTCGCCTGTAGTCCCAGCTACTTGAGGGGCTGAGGCAAGAGAATCACTTAAGCTCAAGAGCCTGAGGTGGTTGTGAGCTGTGATGCTACGGCACTCTACCGAAGGCAACATCGTGAAACTATCTCAAAAAAAAAAAAAAAAAAAAAAAAAAAAAGTTTCTGGGCTGAGTGTGATGTCTCATGCCTCTAATCCCAGCACTTTGTGAGGCTGAGGTCATCAAAATTAGCTTGGGCAACATAGCGCGACCCCATCTCTTAAAAAAATACATTAGCAAGACACGCAGCAGGCACCTGTAATCCCAGTTACTCAGGAGGCTTGAGGCAGGAGGACTGCTTGACCCAAGGGGTTGAAGGTTGCAGTGAGCTATGGTGACACCACTGCACTGTAGTTGGGGTGTCAGAACAAGACCCTATCTCATTTAAAAAAAAAAAAAATGTTTTTTCCTTTCATGCACATAGCCTGTTTATATTTACAGCTCCTTAGCAGCAAGGAGAGGCTTGGAGACTCGTTATTGGCTAGTGGAAGGTGAGAGAGTGCCATTTCTAGACCAAAACTTCTAAGAAGCAGAAAGGACCCTACATACTCTCTCACCTCCTGCCGACTGGATGCCAAGGTGGAGGGAGCCGGGCTCCCTGGATCGCTCCCACCAACCAGGAGCACATTGCTTGGAGTATCACTTATGTGGAAACAAACTTCTTCTAGTCTGGACCATTGAACCTTTGAGGGGCTGCTCCTAACCCCTGTGTAAACTGCTGCAGATAACACCCCCGGGGAGGGTGGGGGTGGTGGAATTGCAATGTGAAAGCAGGCAGTCTGGCTGCCTACCCCATCTTGATTAAATCACTTCTTCGGTTGAAAAATGGGAATGATCATTAGAACCCCTCTCTCCAGGCTTTTAATCTTGTATTCCTAAAGTCCCCAGAAGAAGTCCGAATTCTGTGTTGTTTCTGACCATCCTGGAACAGAGTAAGAAGTGCCTGAGGCGAGGTGTTCTGCTTCTGTTTTGGTTAACACTCTACCATGACTGGAACCTCTCCACAGCTAGAGCCAGGGTCTTCTCTCTCTAGGGACCTTAATCCTCAGCGAGGGCTTTACAGGCTTCCTGGGGCTCTTTCTGCTATTCTCCCTGTCCAGATGCCACAGATAATGGAAGTTTTCTGGCCCAGGCCAGGCCTGGCCCATCCCTCCTCTGCGAGCTCTCCCTCTGGGGCTTTGCTCCATGACAGCATCAGTTCTGCAGACACCAGTCCCTGCCACTCGGCTTTCTTCCATTTCCCACCTGCCTGCTGCCGATGTCCAGGGTGACTTAGGTCAACTTGCTTGACTTTCTAACTTGGTGGTATCTGCCATGCCTACTGAAAGTGTTGGTGCCATGAAGAGGAATATATCAAATCAGCACATTGTACCCCATAAAAGCATTAATGTACACAGTTATGATTTAATAAAGATTTTTAAAAAGTGTGTTGTAAATGTTTAGGATAAAGTTAGATGTTATCAACATGTTTGAATCTTTAATTTTCATGTGAAAGGGGAAATTTTATTTTGTTCAAATATATACTAGTTAAGGAAATAACTCAAATGTTTTTTAAAGATTTGATTTTGCATGTAAAATTAATCCAGATATTCTGTGCCTTCTAAAAGAGCTTTAGAAAGAACTACAGTGAAAAATAAAGGCAGTGCTGGGGTATAGAAGTAATTACCAAAGATCAAACTGAGAGGTGTTAATAGCTGCAAATAACACATTTACTGGCAATTCTTAATGGCAGAGACTGCTGGTTCCTTTGCGGTTTCTTTCCTGCAGAATTATGGCACTGGAACAAACTGTTAATTACAAAGGTGGGATAAAGGCCCCTCAACGCTGACCTATAGCTCATCTTTGGCAGACGCTGTCCCAGAGCATCATAAGCTCTGCCCATGGGGTTGAAAGTGTCTCTAAAATACTTGTTTTAGCTCATGAGGACAACAAGGCTTTCTTCCAGATCCACCTACCCTGCTCGATTTTGAGGAATCAGATTTCATACAAAACAAATTCATAATAAATAAGATAGAAGCACCCAGATAGAACACTTTTATTGGCTTGAATAAGTGCCCATTGTAATATACATACTTTCATATAGATATGTGTTACATATACTCAGAACTATTCTGCAAAAATTCTTTTTATTTATTTTTTATTTTGGAGACAGAGTTTCACTATGTCGCCCTCGGTAGAGTGCCGTGGTGTCACAACTCACAGCAACCTCAAACTCTTGGGCTTAAGTGATTCTCTTGCCTCAGCCTCCCAAGTAGCTGGGAGTACAGATGCCTTCCACTATGACTGTCTATTTTTTGGTTGTAGTTTTTATTGTTGTTTGGCAGGCCTGGGCTGGGTTTGAACCTGTAGGCTCCAGTGTATGTGGCTGGTGCCCTAGCCACTGAGCTACGGGCGCCAAGCCTGCAGGTATAGTTTTTAATATTTTTTATAGAGACAGTTTCTCACTGTTTCACCCAGGCTGGAGTGAGTGCAGAGGCACAATCATAGCTCACCACAACCTCAAACTCCTGCGTTCAAGCTATTCTCCTGCCTTAGCCTCCTGAGCATCTGGGACTACAGGCCCATGCCACCTTTCCTGGCTAATTAAAAAAAAAACACTGAAATTTATAAAGATAGGGTCTCACTATGTTGCTCAGGCTGGTCCCAAACTCCTGGCCTCAAGCGATCCTCATTCATTTATTTTTGAGTACTTCCTTTGTGGCACTAAGAAATGTTTCAGGCTTATATTTTTGCTGCTTTACAATCGGCCATTAACACTCTGGGCCAAAGAAACTTTGGTGCCTTTTATTGGAGATTTGAACCTTATATTTACAGTTTTAGCAGTGTCCTTTGTCAAGAAAACTTTGGCACAAAGCAGGTCCACCTTGGACCCCGAGGGAATTAAATGATAAATCAAATGACCTGAAAGGAACTTTGGGGTGCAGATCCAGAGTGTTTTCATATTATGTGTGAGGTGACAGTGTTTCACGTCTTGCTCTTTCAGAATTGATGTGGAAAAACATAGATCTTTTTGCTCAGTCTCTCAACAGGAATTGGGATGACTAAATCAAATATATTGGAATCAAACAGGCTTTTGTGGTTGTTATCTGTGATTGTTAATCTCCCAGAATTAATCTTAATGCCTCTGTGCCAATAGTTGTTTTGGTTAGAAACCTCTTTTCTGAGTCATAAATCATTGTTGGAAGTTGTTTGCGAATGCTATAAACAAAGAGTAGACTGGCGATGCCCTGTGGAGATTGCGGACCGGAGAAAGGGTAACAGGGAGCTGCTGTCGGTAGCATGGGAGAAAAGTTGCTGATGGGTATTATGAAGGAGATGGCTTTGGTCAGCATGTTCTTAAAGAATAAAAATGTTTGGTATTTTTATAGCAAGATCACCTGTTGAAATACTATTTTTCTGTTTTGCTCATTCTGCTGTAGAAGATCCCTAGAATAAGGAGTTAATTCCTATCCCCCCTCTCCCTTCTCTTCTGCTTTCTTAGCATAGGTGCACGCACACAGGATCCTCACCTCCTTACCCTGACTATTCAGTCTTTGCTCTTGAGCGCTGAGATCCTTAACCCTGGGAGGAATTAATTTATTGGTGACTAGGGGCCAAAATTCTCAGAAACAAGGATGTGAACTCATTGTCTGAAAGGGAGAGCAAAGCTATACCCTTCAATAGAAAGGAAAGGGGTGGGCTGGGGCCGGGAACAGTGGCTCACAACTGTAATCCCAGCACTTCCAGTCTTTGGGAGACTGAGGCAGGAGAATCACTTAAAGCCGGGAGTTCAAGACCAGCCATGAGTTCAAGCCCAGGAAACATAACAAGACAAAAATTAGCCAGGCATGGTGCCTGATCACTTGAGCCCAGGAAGTTCAAGGTGGTGGGGAGCTATGATCATGCTCCTGCTCACCAGCCTGGGTGACAGAATGACAACTTGTTTCTAAAAATAATTTTTTAAAAGACAAATAAAGGGTCTGAGGTGGAATCCCTAGAATTTATATTATTTTGGAGTTGTCTGGACTTTGGTACAGCGAATGGGAGGTGAAGTGAGATGCCCATGTGTTGGCCTGTGGACAGCTGAAGGCCCCAGCAAAGGGAACCATTGCAGAGTGCCTGGGCCTGGGTGAGGAAGCTGCAGTGAAACAGCAGCAGTCCCATGCCGAAAGCTTCTTGCAGGATACTTCCATAATTCCAGGGAGCAGAAGGGACCCTGAAGGTAATGACGGCATATATCACCCTTGGTGAATAATGGATGGGGACCAGAATTGCTGTGATTAGGAAAGTAAGGAAAAATTACAGCCTCTGAACTTAGTGAATGACTGTGATGACTCACAGGACTCAGCACACGGTCGTGCTCAGAGCTATGAAGAATTGTGGCCAAAGGGTCCCAAGCACGGTTACAAAGGCAGAAAGTGCAGGTAGACTGGCCCAAACTTCCAAGGCTCCTCTCCCAGTGGAGACACACAGGATGAACTTAATTCCCCCAGAAGTAAGTTGGTAATACATGTGAAATGCTGCAAATAGTAGAGATTCACCAGGTAGTGTTTTTACTGGGAGCTGATCCATGTAGGCACCCTCTCCATGACACGCACCCAGATTTCAGACTCTCATAGGAAAGTATGTGTTCATCATAAACTCCATTGTTCGTACAAATAGTTTAGACACAGTGAGCCCCTCTTAATCATTTAGTGGTGGTAATTTTCCAAAAATCTAAGTTTCCAGACACCAGCCAACGGCTAGCCTAATCAGCAAGCTTTTTGAAAGGTAGCATCAGGCCTACGCTGTTAACTCTGCTGCACAGCATGGTTTTGGATTCTGTTTAGATAGGATGAGTTGATGGAAGGCTTTTATCTGTTTCACTACTCTAATGCCTTTCAGAATGGATGGGCACTGCTGGTGGTCTTGACTGGCTCTTTAAAGTGTACCTACAGAATGTTTCATTTCTGGAGGTGACAGAAGGACAACCTGGAGAGGATAATGGCATGGAAAGAAGAACTTAACTATTTCCAGTACCCAAGAGAAGGGGTCATGCCATGTCATAGAGCCACATGGAAAGTACTAGGGTTGGTCAGGAGCCAGAAGGAAAAGGAAAGTATAGCCAGGGGCTTTATTGCGCTTTCCATGGGAAAGGCAAGGCAGGGCTGTGGTGACCCCTATGCACTGGTCTCAGTCACCGCAGGAAGGAACCAGGCGTGACACAGATTAGAAGTATAAGCTTGCGGGAGGTGGGCTAACCTTAGTTGCAGGGTAGCCCTGAGCCCCCTCCACAATGGCTATTTATTAAGGTTATACACAACAGGTGTGGAGGGTTAAGGTAACTGACATACACAACAGGTGTGGAGGGTTAAGGTAATTACATATGAGGGCTCCATGCATAAGGATTGCCACGTGCTCTCCTCACATGTTCTTTCCCCACAACTCTCATGAAGAAGTACGAAGCATCAATGTTTATCACATGCTTACTAGTGAGCGACAAATCTTATCTCATTCCGGAACACTGAGTTACTTGGGGGATTGCCCCCAACTCACAAAATGTCTCTAGGCTTGCCAGAAGACTGTCCTGTTCTCAGCATGTCCTTTTAATGTGATAAGAATCAGTAACTGTCCTTTGTAAGTATGGTGTCAATTCCTCTGCATAGGGCAAGGGAAAGAGTTTGGAATTAGCTGGTTTGAATAATGTCGAAGGACTCTGGGTAGTATCTGGTTGTCTGGTACCTGGCCCTGAGTTGATTTAAGAGAAAGGAAATATTGGCTTGGTGTGTGAGAGTAAAAGGAGTGAGGGGATGAGAATGGTTGAGAAGCGAAGGGGAGGTTTACAGGAAGAGACGTGTAGGGAAAAAAAAGCCAGGAACAAACAAGGCTAGATGTTAAGAGTAAAGAAAAGGGGGCGTGCCTGTGGCTCAGTGGGTAGGGCGCCAGCCCCATATACCAAGGGTGGCGGGTTCAAACCTGGCCCCAGCCAAACTGCAATAAAAAAATAGCCAGGCAGTGTGGTGGGCACCTGTAGTCCCAGCTACTTGGGAGGCTGAGGCAAGAGAATCACCTAGGCCCAGGAGTTGGAGGTGGCTGTGAGCTGTGTGACACCACAGCACTCTAATGAAGGCAATAAAGTCAGACTCTGTCTCTCCCCTCCCAAAAAAAAAGTAAAGAAAAGGAAGACAGACCCTCCAGCAGTGTGAAGAATGGAGGGTAAAACAATGGCAACAGCCCAAGTGTGCCTCAGCAGATGAGTGGATAATCAAAAGGTGGTCTCTGCATATGACAGCGTATTCTTCAGTGGTGAAAAGAAATTGCTGACAAGTCAGGTGACAACATGGCTAAACTTTAAAGACATTATGTTGGATAAAATAAGCCAGCCACGAAAGGACACATAGTATAGGGTCCCACTTACATGAGTACCTAGAAAAAGCAAATTCATAGAAACAGAAAACAGAAGAGTGGTCACCAGAGGCTGGTGGGAAGGAAATAGGAGTTATTTTTAACAGGTTCCTAGTTGCAGTCTGGAATGATGAGAAAGTTCTGGAGATAGGGAATGGTGATGATCACACAACACTGTCCATCTACTTAGTGACACTGATGTGTACATTTAAATGGTTGGAGTGGCAAACTTTAGGTTATATATGCAAGTTGTCCCAAAAGTTGCCCCTAAAGGCATCAGACATAGGGAAAATTAGAAATTATAGCTAAATTTACTTTTATTTACAAAATACTCATTACAGGATTTTACAAAGAGGTGGTCAACATTCAGAGAACCTTTTATAAATAGTTGTAAATTTTGGGGTAATGGTTTTCATTATTTAAGCCACTTTTGGTTGGATATTTTGCTTTTCCAGCTAAAAGTATCCTAGATGATACAATCTACTTCCTGAAAATATAAATAACTTTTAAAAATAGAACAATTTCAACAGGCCATCATTAAGTCTAGTGACCTGCCCCTGTGTACCTACGTGCTGCTCCCCTCCTATTAGAGCGATGAACCCTCTGAGCCCCTATAAGGACTACCCTCCACTGGTGCAGATTCCACCCTCTGCTCCTTAACCAAGGACGTCACTCTTTCCTCATTGTCCATTTTCCCCTCTATCCAGATTATTCTCATCAGCATACAAATACAGCATAATACCTCCCATTCAAGGCAGAACAGAACACAAATCTTGGTTCTATCTCATCAACATTTCTTGCTTGAGATTACACGGATATTCTTTGAAATATTTCTCTGAACTTCATGTTCTTCACTCACCCTCCTCCTATTCCTTCTTGACCACATTGCACTCAAGCTTTTGTCTCTGTAACTCTTATCAAAGTCACCAGTGACTTCCATGTCACCAAAAGCAATGGCCAATTCTCCGTCCTCATTTATTTAAGGAGTATTTGACCTAATTATTACTCTCTCATTGAAGCAGTCCATTCCCCGGGCCTTCATTATACCTCTCTCCTATTTGCCATCCTACACAGTAGGGCTCCTTCTCTCCTTCATCAGCTCTTTCAACTTCCTGAGCCCTAAATGTCGGAGTGCCTCGGGGTTCGAGCATTAGAATCTTTCTATTCTCTATCTATAGTCCCCAGATGATTTTATTTAATTAAATTCCATATCTATGGTGATAAATCCAAAATATCTCCATTCAGAATGACAGCTCAGTGCATGCCACTGTCCAGTAGACATCTGGGTTTGGTTGTCTAATGGGCATCTCAAATTTAGCATTGTCTAAAAGTACAGTTTTTTCTTTCCCCCTGAAAGCTGCTTTTCTCATTCCTTTGCATTCTCAGTAAATGGCACCTCCAGTATTCCAAATGCTCCGGCCAAAAATCTTGGAGTCATCCTTGGTAAATTTTTAATCAGCAAGTACTTCTTGGTTCTACTTCTGCTACCATCCTTGTCCAACTCTCACCCATATTACTGCAACAGAATCTAAATCGGTTGAATGTTAAGTTTGGCCATGGGGTCATTGTTCATAAGAGTACTCTTTTCTTGAACTAAGATTATTCAGTTAGGAAAGTTTGTCTAACATTACAAATGAACAATGGAATCAGCTGCCTATAAGGTTTCTTTAATCACAAGATAATATATTGCTTCTCTTTTCTAACACCATTGTTCTCCCCCACCTCTGAACAACAGTGATGAGAGCTGGGACTCCTCCTCATTTTTCCTGAATGATTGCTCCTAATTCTTCACAATGCTTCACCAGGACAGGTCCGTGATGGCCCATTTTTATTTCTACTTATGCAATACTACAGAGGGTGCTGCTGAAGACTGACTTGGTTCAACCGTGCTCTCTCCTACCTCCAATAAACCAGAGAGAATCTGAAATTGCAGGAGCAGCAGGCAGCCTTTACCTGACCCTTGCTGGCCCCTCACAGTGCTGAATACTGTGGCATGCATTAAATATTCAGGAACTTATTCCCAGTTTAAAACAAACAGAGGTGATCTTTTCCGACTGTCTAGTTGGGTCTGCATTGCAACTGAAGAATGGCTTTCCTGCTTCATTAAATATTTAGACTACTCCTTGGCTTGGTGCAACTGCCCGTCATCATGACAGCAAATAGAATGCAGCAGCATAGACTCCCTTTTTAGTGCAAGAAAACTTCCATCATATTTTTATTATGATCTTTGCAAAGGTGACAGGAAGGGGATGGAAGCGTCAATTCCCAGAAAACTGGCACAGATTCTCAAGAAATGAATGTTAGAGCTTTCGGCTGTGTAAGGTGCTTGACAATAGCATCATGGCCATTTACCTCAGTTTGGAAATGCACTCTCTTGCTCTGCAGTGTCGATGAGAGAATAAGAGATTGTTAAGAGCTTAGCTAGAACCCTTCATACACATGTACTAATATTCATATTAATGATGACCTAAAAGACTTTTAAAATGTCAGCTCTTCTTTTTTTTTTTTTTTTTTTTGCAGTTTTCGGCCGGGGCTGGGTTTGAACCCGCCACCTCCGGCATATGGAGCCAGTGCCTTACTCCTTTGAGCCATGGGCACTGCCCATCTCTTCCTGTATCTTAGCTTATTTCTTTGCATTTGGAGCTGTTGGGCCCTCTGACATTTTTACCATTACTATTTAAAGAGTATTCTTTGTCATATTAATTGTTTTAAGGTCCACTCATGATTTGGGTCATCAATTTCTGCTTTTGTAGCATATATTGGAACATCCCCAGGAAAGAGTTGAGGGCACTGGAACATCAAAGAACTTAGTTAAATGATGACAAAGCCATGAACTACTGTATATTTGTAAAGTGTTTTGGGATTGTTCTCTTTTTTAAAATCCGTGAGCAACTTTGCGTTTCTTCTTCCTCCCATAACACTAATGACAATTTAAGAGATAGTAGGTACAAATTTATTTTAAATATAAGGCCTTAAGTTATTTTGTTTTCTCTTTACTTTCCCTCCTTTCCCTCCACCTGTCTTTCCTTGCATCATAGCTTCTTCCTCATGATCTCATGGAATAACTGCAAAAAGTCTTTTGTTCAAAGACTGTATGCTGCTCCATTTTTTTCCCCCAAACTCTACTTTGGGGCAGGATCTTTATGTACTAATTTTAGTGCAATTTGTCAAATAAGACATTTCAATGGATCGCTATATGTTAGCCTAATCCTTCTGCATTCTGCTGGTTCCTAAATATTATCTGGTAATTTTCAAGCTGAATCTGACCTCAGAGATTGTCTACTCTAACTTTCTTATTTTGCAGGGATACTGAGGTGGAGGCAGATGCCGTGCACTGCCCGAGCACTGTTTCAAATCCTTTTCAGTGCTCCTAATTGGTTTTCTATCTCACAGGATAAGGTTTTCCCACTTGTCCCAGATCTTTGGCCTTTATAACATTCTATTTTGTTCCACTTACTACAACTTTTTCCAGGACAGTCCTTCTGGATTGTACACACCTTCCTTCCCCTCCACGGTATTTCTCTAGCTCCATCATTTTGCATGGGGAGTGATTCGACCCTTGACATCCAGAGCTTATCATTTTCTCGCCTAAACAAATTAATTAAACTGAGAAGCAGAAATGCATAGATAGTACCCCACCTTCTGATGGTAGAATCAAGAAACGTCTTCTGAGTCTCGTCCTCCTATCACTGGGCTTCCATCCTTGTTTCTGTGGCCTCTGTTCCCTGTTTTTGTGAGTCATGTAGAAGTAACCACAGAGAGTGGACACCAAAGCCAGACACTGCTTCTTTCTGTTAATGTCCAAATTCACCATTTATGTTTTATTCTTTCTACTTGATTTTTGTCTCACAATTTCCCCCCATATTCTCTTTTCAAATTGTGTAGAAAGAATTATCACTGACCTAGCTTCCATGAATGCCTCTTTAACAAAATGCCATTTCGCCACTTTCTTTCATGGTTTTGCATTGTGCTTTATTGATTCTTGCTTCAGAGTCTCTGGGTTATCACATATTCGTAGCAAACCAGAGCACCCAATTTATTAATCTGCATGGCAGACATAAAATACATATCGATGTCCCTTTCCAGGGACAGACTTGGCTAAGCCTCACACATCTGGCCTCTTGACTCACTTTCTTTTTATATTTTGGGCTGAATAACAGTTTCCTAAGCATGTTATGTTTGGCTGTCAGATTAGGATATAAAGCAGCCCAGTGCAGTATTCTTTGGCCCACATTCTAGTCCTTAAGCTTTACCCTCGTCACCCTGATAGGGCTTTGCCAGCACCTGACACCTGACGTGAAATAAGAAGACCCTGACATATTTATTTAAGTGAATCTATTTTAATTTTCAAGCTCCTCCTAGCAACATTTTTTCCAATACATATTTGGCTTGCTTAATCCTGAAGTTTGCTTGATTTCTCCTGTTATGTTAATATTTATTAGCTTTCCTCCTAAGAGATCTTTTCTAGTTGTGGGCCCCTTCATCCCCTTCTTTCAAGAATTTATCCCAAGTTCACAAAATATACAACTATTGCTGGTTCCAACATTTAATAGTGCCAGTGGTCTACAGTGTTTATTAGTCATGCCCTGCATAGTGACAACAACAAGCCACAGATATAACAGTGGTCCCATCAGGTTGGAATACTTTTACTGTACCTTTTCTACATTTAGATATGTCTAGATATACAAATACTTACCATTGTATTATAATACTGCAGTATTGTAGTGCTAGATACTCAGTACAGTAATGTGGTAGACTGCTCTGGAGCCCAGGAGCAACAGGCCACATCAGCCAGCCCAGGTGTGTAGCGACTATGACAGTGAGGTCTGTGTGAGTGCACTTGAGATGTTTGCATAGGGACAGAGTCTCCTAACTATGTGCTTCTCAGAACATTTCCCTGTCACTAAGGATGGCTGCGTCCCCCTCTCGGCAGTCACAGTTAACCTTTGCCAGCTGTCCTTGTTTCATTTTGCTCTCTTTCCATTGCTGTTTTCTACAGGCCCCTCTCTGCCTTCCATCTGGATGAAAATCCCGAGGATGAAGAGCGTGGTCTCAACTTTCATGGTACAATAGTAACTTTATCGTCCACTTATCAGGTTACCAAAGCATGTGTCCACCCTCAGTCAGCACCTCGGGACAGCTGACAGAGCTGCAGTAGACTTCCATGCCAGCTCTTGTGTTCTATCCCTGGCTCCTGTCCTCTACCCAGTGTCCAACAAAGCTCGGCATAGAGAAGTGCCATTTAGTCTGAGGGTCTGGCTAGGACTTCAGCCTCTTCTACTTGATTAGAAGCCAGAGGGCCTGAATTGTGATGGTTTGGCTCAGGTAGTTTTCTCAGTAATTGTTAGGAGAACTCAGCCCCATAAAGCCTGTTCCTGTACCAGCTGTAAAACAGCTGTCAAGCAATTTTCCAGCACGTGACTTAGTGCCACTGTTATGAGATCACACACAATAACTAAGAAAATGCCAGGAAAGCTATGTTAACCAGTGTGATGAAAATGTGTCGAACGGTCTATGAAACTAGTGTATGGTGCCCCATGACCACATTAATGTACACAGCTATGATTTAATTAAAAAAAAAAAAGAGAGAGACAGAGAGAGAGAGAGAGAGAGAGAAGTACTCCTTGGAATCCACTGTCAGTGCCTCCATAGCATTTTGTACCTGTGTCATGTTTCCCATTTTTTTTTCCAGCTAATTATAAAGTTGCTCATCTCCCATGTCTGCCCCCTCAGTGGTTGGACTTTCCTGGGATGCAGAGGCCCAGACTTAACTCTACATTGCCCATAGCACTATACCCTAGAAGGAGTCAAGTGTCTGTATGAGGAATTTCACAAAATACTTTACAGACCTATGATTGAGAATGAGCACTCTTTCAGGAGGAGTGAAGAACTCTTAGGGTAGCAAAAGAATTTTCTGCAGCTGTGAGAGGTATGAGACTCTGAAGTTCTTATAGCAAGGGATGAATTGTCTTTTGAAATAGTATTTAAAGGAAAGGAGACTGTTTTGAGTCAGTCGTCTTAGGATATGTATGTAACCTAAAGGCAATAGCTGGTGGGATGAAGCAGAAAAGACATTTGCTTCATCCCCAACTATGCCCTTGGATTTCTTGGTTTTGCTAGATACTCCTTCTTAGTACAATGATAAAACCTACAGGAATTTTTTTATTTTTCATTTTCCCTTTAGGCATATTTAGTAATATTTCCCCAGGCAGATCATTCTGAGTGTGCGAGTGTGTGTGCACATGTTACAAAGACAACTACCATATTAATAAAATATTCAATTT
>CAUYPK010118073.1:0-15963 GCA_963574355.1 Loris lydekkerianus
CCCCGGCATGAAGTTGCAGTCTGTGGGGAAGGCAAAGGGTGGATGAGAGTTGAAAGTTGGGGCAGGCATATAAGACAGAAACACCCCCAAGTTCTGTGGGGTCCACAGGCTCCAGCCACAGTGATGAACAGTAAGCACCCATGAGAGTAACTGCTCTAGTGGTGTGTCCAGCACTGCTGAGGATGCAGAATTCCATCTTCTTTGGAATCAGGAAAATCTGGTTTCTGTTGCTCACCAAACAATGTCTGATCTTTGTCAAGCCTCAGGGTTCTTGCCTATAAAAATGGGCACAGTCCCCAGGTTGTCAATAGGGTCAGAGGAGCAGCGATGTCTGACACCTTTTTTCTTTTTATCAGAGACTGTCACCTCCTCCTCCTCCAGCAACACCACCCAGACCACAGGAAAGATCTCAGTACTAAGGGCCCCCTGGGCATGCACCCAACTGCATAAGTATCTTGATCTTTAAGCTACATCCCGGGCAACTGAGGCTCAGCCAGCGTGGTTAAATACCTTACTCAAGGTGCACAACTGCCAAAGGACAAGCCTGTGTTTTAAGTTCAGACCTGACTCCAAGCAAAGCTGGTTTGTTTTTTGCACATGTTGCCTCTCTTGCAAGGGCGCCCATCTCTGGGGCAGAGTTCCTTGGCTATAGTCTTCCCTCCTCAGTCCTGTGAAATAGGCCCCCAGAAGGCAGATAAACCAGGCAGGTGGGTGGCCAAATTCCCTTCCTCTCCCTTCTCCCGCAGCCCAGCGGGAAGAGCAAAGACTGCGTGTTCACGGAGATTGTGCTGGAGAACAACTACACCGCCTTCCAGAACGCCAGGCACGAGGGCTGGTTCATGGCCTTCACGCGGCAGGGGCGGCCCCGCCAGGCCTCCCGCAGCCGCCAGAACCAGCGAGAAGCTCACTTCATCAAGCGCCTCTACCAGGGCCAGCTGCCCTTCCCCAACCACGCCGAGAGGCAGAAGCAGTTCGAGTTTGTGGGCTCCGCCCCCACCCGCCGGACCAAGCGTACTCGGCGGCCCCAGCCCCTCACGTAGTCGGGGAGACAGGGGCAGCTGCCCCCAGCAGCCTTCCCGTCCCCCATCCCTCCCTAATCCAAAGACTGGGTAGGGGTGGGAGGAGGGGAGCCAGATCCCCCCCTACCCTGAGGACGGGAAAAGGGCAGGACTGCCAAACCAACAGGTTGGCTGCACCAGTCAGGGGGCGGACCCCAAGAGAGGAACTGTAGAGACACCCCAACCTCGGGCACCAGCGTCCAGGTGGCTCCCCGAAACCCGGGGAAAGGTCAGTGGATTTGGAGGCCTTCCAGACACCTGGAGGTGGCTGTCCTCGAAGTCGGCTCCTCCCGGCTCCCTGGGCCTGCCCCCAGTCCCCCCACCCCCAGCTCAAACTGGCCAGACAGTAGGAAGGAACTTTGGGGTTTAAGGGGGGAAAGGAGGGAGAAAAAAATAAAAGAGGGTTGGCCATTCCTCGCATTCCACGACCTGGGCCTGCACCCCCACCCCGACTCCCAGCACCAGAATAAAACCGTCTTCCTGCAAACGGGGTATCTGAAGCGGGGTGGGGGATAGGCTCCCTGACTCTGCTCGTCCGAGACGCCGGGAAAGCGCCGCGCTAGCCGGGGCGGCCTAGCGCCTGGACGGGCGTGGCCCGGCAGGTGGAGGGGCCCGTGGCGACAGGGGCAGGGCCCGGGCGGAGCCCGCCTGGAGGGCAGCGGCGGGGCCCCGCGGGAGGCCGGCGGCCCCGGGCGTGCCCAATCCCTGGGCAGCGGCCCTCACTGCGCGCGGGCTCGGGTGTCCCCGGCTCGCACCGCGCGTCCCAAGCTACCTGTGGGGGCGGAGAGAGCCCCAGCCCCAGGGGCGGGCCCGGGCGTCTAGCTGGGCCCCGGGCCGAGGCGCGGGCGAGCGGCCCGCGGGGCCTGCGGGCCGGCGAGAGTGGGGCCGGGCGCTCGAAGCCTCCTCCCGGGAGCGAGATTACTTCTTTCCGGTGAGGAGGGCCGGGGGCGGGGAGGAGGCCGGGACTGGCGGAAGAGCGGCGGGCGGGAATGGTCCCTTGTTCTCCGGTCCCCGCGGGGGGCCACACCTGAGGGCAAACCTCAATTAGAGGCGGCGGCGGCGGCCGGGCTACGGGGGAGGGGCGGGGAGCGCAGGAAGAAGGGGCGGCCCCCACCCTGCAGCCCGAGTCCGCGGGCCTTCCCCGAGGCTCCAGGTGTGCACTGGGAGGGGACCTCGGGGGCCATAAAAGCCTCCTCTCTCCTTGCGCATACTGACTTTAATCTGCTCAAGAGGAAGGCCCTTCCTTATAGGGACCTCCCCCCCCGCCGGCAGCTGCTCTCCTGGGGAAACATCCTCACTGCGCCTCTTCTGCTCATGAACACCCCCCCAGCCTCAGTTTCTCCTCCCTCTTTCTGAGAAAATGTTGGGGAGGTAGCTCATGGATAGAGAAGGAGATGTAAAATATCCCTTCTTTCATTTCTCCCCCAGAAAGGCCTAAAAATAGGGGAAGGATGGAAAATCGCGGAGGGCTCTGGTGGGGTCAAAATGGGAGATGGGTGAAGCGCAGTCCCGGAAGACGGCAAGGTCCCGGGCCGAGTCTGACACCCCCAGTCCCTGCCAGTTCAGAAGGTCGGGGCAGCGGCTGCCAAGAGGGAGGTCCTCCCGCCAGGAACCGGCATTCCCCCCCAGCTTGTCATAATTGCTTTTCACCAGGTTACTTTTTTCTCTCACTCATCACAAAGAGCCTTAATCTCAGAGAAGACTGCGGGCCGTGATGGAGGTAGTTTGCTGGGATGTGTGTAGGGAGGGTGGTCTGGAGCCACAGCTGATAACTGGCGAGTTCAATGGGACTTTAAAACGGGGGCAACACCCAGCAATTACAAGAGGACAAAGGGTTGGGCGCCCCCCCAGGTGTAAAGGACTGGACTTGGGGGGGCTGGGAGGAGGAGGCTGGGAAGGAGGTGTGTTAGGGAGGGGAGCTCTTACAATCCCTCTGATTTCCCCAGGAATTTGAGACATTCTTTAAAATTGACTGCCTCCCCCCAGCTGGGCTCTCCAGCCCACCCCTATGCCCCCACCTCGCGGGGTTAGAGACGGCTTCAAAGGTGGATGGGGCCCTTTGTCTGGCCTCAGCTTTCTTCTCGGCCTTTCTCCGGCCCCTCCCTCCCTCTCTGACCTCCCCAGCACAGACAGGCCTCTGGGGGCCGGCTCCAGAAAGTGCTCACTGTTTTCTTTCTTGCTTTTTGAGGTGAGACCTGGCAGGGAGGGACAGAGAATGGAGCAGGGTGAAGGAGGGCTGCTCAGAGGCCTGTGCCACCCCAGGGGTTGCCCTCACCCCAGCTCCAGTCCCAAGCCTGAGTGTGATGACTGTTCCGGGCCCTGGGAGCAGGCTCCCTACCCCAAGCAGGTGGCTCTTCACACTCTCGTGAAATCTGTTCAGCTCATTTCCCTCTGAACTGGTGGTAACTTGGAAGATACTGAAAGGAAGAAAGCAAAGGAATGGATTCAGAAGGGACTTAACATGCATGGGTGTGGTGGGAAGGAACCCCACCCCACCTTACCTGGCCTCGTCATGTGCCGGAGAGTTCTAAGCTAGAAAAGGGGGTGGCTACAGGGGACTAACTGCTAACAGACCCTTGCTATTGGGGCAAGATGAAGTGGGCAAGAGGAGGACATGAGCAGGTAGAGGGGAGGTGGTGGCAGTGCGCCTCAAATCCTGTGCCTTTTTAGGGTTACCAAGAACTCTAGCTAAGAATAGCCCACGTATCCCTCATTCCCTCTGTCCTCCAATGGGCCTGGGGAGCCAGAGCAGGAAGTCTGGGGGGAGGAAATGCACTCACTTTTTCAGCCACACAAACTGGTTCTGCTCATGTCACTCTATTTAATCCTGTCCCTTGGACACTAGGCCAGTGACTCAGTGACCAAGCCAAAAGCCTTGTCTGGGTCCACAGCAGCCTTAGCTTCACAGCCATTCCTTCCTGAACTGTCTTCCCCCTTCAGCCTCAGACAGGCTGTCCTTTCTGACTTCACCTTCCTGGCTCATCATGGAAACATTCCCTAAGATTTCTTCCACACTCTTCTCTCCTTTTCTGCATGCTGCCTCTCTGAGCAAGCTCAACATCTCAGCCATCACCCCCTTACAGCATGACTGCACCACTGCCAGACCTCACTGGGCTCTGTCTAAATTACCGCAGTCATTTGCTAAAGAGTCCCTCTGCCTCCGATACAGCCAGAACGTCACACAGGTTACCCCTGTTGACCTTCCCCTACCATAAATCACGGCTCCACGCTGTCCCAAGCAGCCTTTATAGTCTTCAAGACTCCTGTCCAGCTGTAGCCCCACGACTCCTTCAAGAACACTGGCAAAACTGGAACCTAGGTCATCCAACATGGTCCCTAAGTCCCATCCTCATTCACTAAGCTCCCGCTGTCTAGCGTGCCCCTTTCTCACATGCTTGCACGTCCAGACCGCAGGATCCCTTTCTGCACTCTCCCAGCGTGAGTGGCCATCTCCATACTGGGGATCTCTCTCGCCAGCTGTTCATTTGCCCTTGCCTTATGATATATATCACAGCTTGTCCAGAACCGTCATGTATAATCGTGTCATGATTCTGCTGGATAGCAAGAGCCCAAGGTGTGCCAATGGTCTTTGCCTCCCCTACTGTGGCCAGAGCAGTGTATCCTGCAGTGTATTTTTTGAGGAAAGGAACCACTGAAAGCCACAGAAAGAAGTAATTTGCCCCGCACCCTGCTGTCTCTCAAGGTGAAGACAGAAGAAGCCAGAATCCTGTTTTCACTCTCCAGTCTTAGGTTGACTTGGGTTGGGAGGGGCCTTAAGCAGTAAAGCCAATATTTATTTATTCTCAACAATGTTCAAGTACTATGCTAATTCCTCAGTTAGTAAAAATGATGAGCAAAGTAGAGCTCTCAAGGCACTTGAAATTTAATTGGAGGCATAAACCCAGAAAAAGGCAGTTCTGGCTGGGCCTAGTGGCTCATGCCCACCACTCTGGGAGGCCAAGGCAGGGGGATCTCATAAGGTCAGGAGTTTGAGATCAGCTTGAGCAAGAGTGAGACCTCATCTCCACCAAAAATAGAAAAAAATTAGCCAGGCATGGTAGCTCACTCGTGTAGTCCCAGCTACTCAGAAAGGCGAGGGAGGAGGAGGATCGCTTGAGCTCAGGAGTTGGAAATTACAGTGAGCTATGATGGCACCAGTGTACTCTACCCAGGGCAACAGAGTGAGACTCTGTCTCACACACACACACAAAAAGCAGTTCTTTGGTGGGACTTTTAGAAATCCCTTTCTCTTAAGATAACAAAACAGGGGTCTCGGTGTGTAAAATACCTTTCAGGGACAAGACACAATTATAAGAGGGATATACCTAACAAATGCAATCAGTGTAACCTGGTATCTTGTACCCTCAGTGAATCCCCAATAATAATAAAAAAAAAAAAAAAAAAAAAAAAAAACGGCCTTTGGTACATCCCAAAAGAATGAAAGAGGACATAAGAGATATTACAACTACAGAAAGGAATATACACTGAGTTCCAGAGACATGCCGGGTGGCACTCGAGGTACTACGCTCACTTGTACCCCCTTTATTTAGGGCAGTCAGATGTCCCCATGGGTCACATGTGCATGAGCTCACACTCCAATGTTAAACCATTCATGGCCTCACAGCTAGAGAGCGCTGCAGTCTAGATTCTCGCCCATCTTCAATGCCAGGAGTGCAATGTTCTCCACTCACCTCCCCAGGCCCAGGGGGATTGGGGTGGGTGCTTACTGGAAGGGTATGATTTGAGTGGGAAGAAGATGTGTGAAGGCAAAAACATTAAGAAGGAAAACAGCATGGGCAGAAAGGCAGGAGAATGTGAGGTGTGTTTAGGGAAAGGTGAGTAGTACATTAGTTTGGCTGGAATTGAAAGTTCTCATAAAGAAGTGGTAGGAAAGGGCAGCGCCTGTGGCTCAAAGGATTAGGGCACCGGCCCCATATGCCAGAGGTGGCAGGTTCAAAGCCAGCCCCGGCCAAAAACCGCAAAAAAAAAAAAAAAAAAAAAAAAAAAAAAAAGTGGTAGGAATGATAAAGAATGTGGTCCTTATGCTGTGGCAGGGAAGAGAGACCCAAGGCAAGGGGAGTGACCAGATGCTGTGGTCTGGTGGCAGCTGCTGGTGCTGAGGCTCAGGTGGGCTGGGAGGCAGAGTCCAGCTCTAGAGGTAGAGGGAGTGGCTTTTTGATCATGAGAAGGGGTCACTTTCAGGCCCTCATCCTTTTCGTTCCTCTGGCTCAGATCTCTGTTCCCTTTCCCCCCTCCCTGGGTGTCCAGGGGCCCTGGCTGAGCCTCTCCAGGAGTTAATGTTTAGACAGCATGGGGGGCACCCCTGGAGCTCCCCTCCCCAGCAGGTTGGTGGGGGGCGGGGCCAGGAGCCACTGGAGTGAGACAGAGGGAGTGACTGGGCAGAGAAGCCTACTGCGCAGGCTGGGGAGGGGGCAGGCGGCAGGCCAGAGTCCACTCAGGACATCTGGCACCAGTGACCTTGTCCAGAAAAGGCCTGAGAGGGGCAGGAGCCCAGCTCCCTGTCTGAATGCAAGTGACCGTCCTCAAGGCCTGGAGAACTCCTGAATTTCTGAAGGTATGCTAGTCCTATCAGCACCTCCCACCCACTGGGCAGCCAAGCTGAGGGGTGCTGAGGACACCACCCACCTAGCCTGGAATTAGCCAGTGCAATGTCGCCACCTCTGGGGGAAGGTTTTGCCTCCCCATCTCAACCAGACTGAGAGGGCAGGTTAGCCACCAGGGCGGAGTGGGTGGGGGTGTTTAGTCCATCTGGCCTTGAGGAGCCTGGGCCTTTACAGGAGGAGGGTTTGGAGCAGAGCAGAGCTAGTCTCTCCACCAGACAAGGACAGGGATGAAGGGGAGACAGAGCATGACAGGGGAACAGGGTCTCCTGGCCTAGCTGTGCCCACACCAACACACACACTCACACACCCTCACTGCCAGGAATGACCTTGGCAGCTGCCACTCCTCAGTCGACAGAGGGAGCCCTAACACTGCAGTCCCTTGGGGCGAGGGCTGGCTGGGCTGGAGGCTACTGCCCAAGGTGACCAGCCCCATGGAGGAACTGGGCAGTGGGATGGGATTAGAAGAGATCTGCACTGACTATCCTCTAGGTCCAGAGGAAGAGAGGGTTTGGGACCAGGAGGAGGTGCTCAGAGACAGCAGAGTTGGGGTCCCCAGTTGCACACCCACCCCAGCAGACAGGGCCCAGGGGTCTCCTGCCAGAAACACCCCTCTGACCCTTCAGCATGAGGTCAACCCTTCCCGGTAGTCTGTCTCTTTCCCCAACTCCACCTGGGGCTCCCTGGCATGGCATACTCGTCCCAGTGCTGTGCTGACCCCACACCACCACCACCGCCATCAAGATTGGCCTGCTTGCTATCTGGCCCTGAACTGGGGTTCTCCCAGGTCACCCCTAGAGCCAATCCTAGAGCCTCATGGGGAAGGGGAGACTTTTGGGGCTCAGGGAGACCTAGCTTCCCAGGTGCTCCCCTAACCACCAGCCCCAGCACACAGAACCTCCTACCATCCCTGAGGAAGAGCAGTGGGAACCACAGCTTCCTCCTCCCCCTCCCACCACCAAGGCTGAGCCGGCCTGAGCTGCCGGCAGGTTGTCTTGGCAACGGGAGGCGGAGAGGAGATGCGCGGAGGGATGGAGGTGGATGTCACCCAGGAGGCTGCTGCGCTCCTGCCCCACGCCCCAGGCCCTTGAAGGTACTGCACACCCACCCCCTCCTCCTCCCCTCCTCCCTGCCCCGCTCCTCGGACTCCCCCCCCCCCTGCCCTGCACCTCGTGCTCCAGTTGGGAGGAGGCTTCCCTCCTCCTCTGGCTGGTAATCCTGGCTCCCAACCCACCTCATTCCAGGCCCCTGTCCACAGCTGTCCTCGGCGTCTGCTCATTCCACCTCTATCTCTAGGGACTCTTACACTGAAGATCTATCTCTTCGGGTGGGTTCTCATGGAGGGGTAAGACAGGGAAGGGACCGAGGTAGTGGGAAAATCTGGGATTAGAGAGGGCTGAGGTGTCAAAGTCCCTGGTGCCTGGTGTCTAGAGGGATGGAGGGAGACTGTTCAGGGCTGGGGTGCCGGCGCTTCCTCTGTCTCAGACCCTGGTTTGAGGGCAGTAAAGGTGGGGCTGAAGGTTCAGAAAGCAGAGAGACTCGTGGAGAAGCGCCCTGGGTAGCTCCTCCTCCAAGGCTGCGGCCCCCTCCCGCCACAGGAAAGGTGTGCACCCCCCAGATTGCACCCCTGGCCTTTTTCTCCCAGGTGTGATGGATCTGGTGTTCCTTCCCCCACCATGGGTTTCTCTACCTTCCACAGCACCCCACCCCCACCCAGCTAAGCCTGGTTCCTTCTCTTAGCCACCTGCCTCCTTCACTCCTTTCTCTCTGGAACCCATCCTTGAAGGCAGTCTTCTCCAGCCCCACTAGTCAGATATGGACCCCTGCTGCTCCAGTCCCCTCCTATCTCCTTCTCCTAGAGAAAGAGAACCTGAGGCACACCCTCACCTGTCCCCCTGTGAGTCTCCATTCAGCTATCCCAGAGTCCCCTCCCCAGATTCTAGATTTCCCCAACAGCAGCTGATACCATCAGCTGACCGGCTGTGGGCAGCGGTTGCCAGGGCAACAGCGAGGCCTGCCTAGGTAGGCAAGTCTGCAGAAGTGGAGAGGGCACTGGGGCCAGGGCGAGGGTCGCTGGCCAGGCTTACCATCCTCCCCCGCCTGGGGACAGGGTCCTGGGCTGGCTGAGGTTTTTCAGGCATGTCCCTGGACACTCTGTGTTAGGACCTGGGAATTACCTAGCAGGCAGCTCCCTTTTCATGACACTGTCCTGGGGGGAAATGAGGTGTTTCTCACTTTGTTACACCCCATTGCAGTTCCCAAGGGGGCTCGGGTAACCCAAGGGGCAGTCTGGGTCTCCAGTACTGAGGACCTGGTTTCTTGCATCCTTCCGTTTGTCCCTCCAGGGAGAGGGCTAATCTTTGGGTAAGAGATTCTGGCCCTTCTGCCTACACCCCCACCCCAGAGGCTGGACCCCCAGAGGCCTCAGCTGCTGCTGTTGGAGGATGGGGTGGCTGTGAATGGGGTAGGAGGTACAGGTGCTACAGAAGCCAGGCATTGTCCCCGGGGTTACCAGCACACCCCCCCGCGTCTGCCCACCACAACTTGACCTCTCTAGCTATGTATGGGGAAGCTTGAGGGGCTCTGTGTGTGTGTGTAAGTCAGAGTGTAAGTGTGTGAGTGCTGCAAGGCTGGGGGTGTGGGAAAGGGAAACAGGACAGCGCTGCCCGATTCTGCTTCGTCATGATGCCGGGTTAATGCTCCTCTTGTTTGAAATGGATTGAGCTGCAGTCGGGCGGGCGGGCGGGCAAGCGGTGAAGAGCACACACATCCAAACGCACACACCCTGGGCGGCCACACACTATCAGCTGGAGGTGGGAGGGTGCGGGCAGGGCGTGGGGGGAGCTGAGGCCACCAGGCTGCCTGTCCACCCCCAGATGCGAGCGGACTCCCCAGCACTGGGGATCCAGGCAGCCGTGGCTGGCTGAGAAGCAGGGTGGGGGCGAGGGGGTGGGGGCCCAGAGGGGAGATCAGACCACTCAGCCACACCAGCTCCCCTCCTTCGTGAGCTCCCACCCACCCCCCACCCCAAGCTGGCTTTTTTCCTGTTATTTGTGCTCCGGGAAAGCACGGCTGGGTTCCTGGAAGAGACTGCCTATTACCTAGGCTCGGAGAAAAAGCACCGCTGTGGATCTGGGCCTGGGCCTCTTCAGGCCTCAGGGGCCTCAGAGCATCTGGGCCACACTGTCTGGGAAGAGGTAGGTGGCAGGGTCTCCAGCTCTCTTCTCCTCTGTGGGCAGTTGGACCCCAATCCCTAGAAGTGAGGATTTGGGTGGTGGCAGGGAATTCCCAGAGAGGGCGTCAGCTGTGGCCTCCGGTTCAGTGAGAGAGTGGACCCTGGTGGCTGGACCCTAGGACTAGCTGGGTTTGATCTGATCAAACCTCCTGATTTGGGAACGAGCTGGAGTGTTCTGATCCCGGCGGGTCTGTGCTGCCACACTAATATCCCCGTTCCAGTCACTCTGCCCTGCCCACCTAGCCACACCAGCTGGAGAGAGAGTGATGGGGTCATGGGGCCTTGTCCTGGGCAGGGGGAGTCCTTCCCTCTCTGCTGAATAATGAGAGGATTAAGCCACCCCCTGTGGCCTCCCTCCCACCACCCCAGGTACCCTGGAGGGTTGGAAGTTTGGAGCCAGCCCCTTATGGAACCCTCCCAGCCCATGGCTGGCCAGGCTGGGGTGAGGCCCAGTGAAGAGATAGGCTGGGTGGCAGGGTGTGGCTGCAGGCCCAACCCAGACTCTCCAAGCACTGGCTGCTGAGGGGATTGAAGGGGCTGGGGCTGAGCAGATAGGATCCCCAGGGTCCTGGGCTCCCCCTTGCTAGCTCTATTCTTTCTTGGGCATATTAAGCCCAGCACCCTTCCAGGGCAGACACACCCTGTGTGTCTCTCCCAGGGGACTGGTTGCCAAGGAGAGTCAGGAGAGCAGGAGCAGGTCTGGCAAGGAAGAAGGCAGTTGGGCTGTGGGATTGCGATGCACAGGGAAGCCCCCTGCACGTGGGTAGTGGAGGGACTGTGTGTGTGTTGCTGTACACGTGCACTGCTTGGTTCGGGTGCCAAGGAAAAGATGGGTGGGTGGATGTGAGGGGGTGTCAGCCACACTGTGTGTCACAGTGTGGGGGCCTCGCTGGGACAGTGGGCGCGTGAGCTGGCAAGCAGGGCCTTGGAGTCTCCCCCCACATGCAACCATGTGATGAGCTCTGCAACTTGTTCAGTGCAGACTTTTTTTCTTTTTGTAGAGACGGTCTCAGTTTATCGCTCTTGGTAGAGTGCCATGGTGTCTCAGCTCACAGCAACCTCCAACTCCTAGGCTTAGGCAATTCTCTTGCCTCAGCCTCCCAAGTAGCTGGGACTACAGGCATCCAATACAACACCCTGCTATTTTTTATTGCAGTTTGGCTGGGGCCGGGTTCGAACCTGCCACCTTCGGTATATGGGGCCGGCGCCCTACCCACTGAACCACAGGTGCAGCCCAATACAGACTTTTCTGCGTGTGTGCACCTGTGAGTCTTATCTCAGTGTGGACAGCCTCTCCATGGCTTTGTGTCAATGCCTTGGACCAGGTTGTCCGTCTGTGGGTAGGTGTCTGCAGAATCCCTTGTCCAAGGTGCTTCTGTGTGCAGAGACCAGGGTAGGGGTAGCCCAGAATTCAGAAAGCTGGTTTGAGGAGGCAAGGCCCTTCTATTCCCCCATCTCTGTCAGTCCGACCCATTCGATAGGATCTGCTATAAATGGAGGTCTGAGCAGCAACATGCCAGGAACACAGGAAGTGGGGACCTCTTCAGGGAGAAGGTGTAGAAAGTGGATGCAGAAACTCAAGCCTGAGACAGACCTAAGAGAAAACAGCTGAATGATGCATATTTGTGTGTGTTGGGGGAGAGCAGGGAGCAAGTACCTGTGACCATCCTGTTGTCCTCAAGAAACAGCAGAGGGCAAGGCCTTGAGCAGGTAGATTCTGGATCTGCCGTCTGCCCCTGCCAGGTCTTTTTCGGAGACTGAGAGGATGTTGTATGGTGCTGGCACTAGAGGACCCCTGGCCTGGCAGGTAGAACAGGGGTGTGAGAAGGAGAAAATGAGAGGAGGAAGGACTAGGCTTTGCCAGCCTTAGAAAGACTCAGGATTCAGGTTTGGCCTCCGTAAGTGATACTTCTGATGAGCCTGTGTCCCAGAGCCAGCCTAAGACTACATGGTGTCCTTTTCAGGGGCAGTGTGGTGTCCCACCCCACCCACAACACACACACCCTGGGAGCAGGGGCCCCGCCCTGCCGCCTGAGGCCCCGCCCTCCTCTTCCCCACCCTGGGATGCTGTTTTGGGAACTGGTGACCTAGCTGCATGCTGCCTTTATTTCTGGCATTGAGTTGTTGCCACAGTAACTGCGGGGGTGGGGCCAGGAGGGGGAGAGGGTGAAAGGGAAAGAGAGAAGGAGGGAGGGAGGGAAGGAGAGAGGAAAGACAGCAAAGACAAGGGGACAAAGCAGGAAGACAGGAGAGAGAAAGGGAAGCAGACAGGGCAGTGACACTGTGGCTAAAACTGCAGAAAAAGAAGAGCAGCAAAGTTCCCTGCCCACCCTGACGCCAGCCTGCCAGGACCGTAAGCCTTGTTTCACAACTGCTCACTGTCTGCCCCGGTGGCCTCCAGCCCAGCTGGACCCTGGCTGTGTGACACAGAGCCTGAGGGTCCCCAGATGCAGTCAGCCAGCAGGACTCTGGGTGTCTCCACCATCCAAGGTTAGCACGAGGGACCCCAAGTCCCAAGTTCAGATTCAAGGGGTATCTTTGGAGACTACTTGAAAATAGCATTTGGCCTCAGATAGGCCTGGGTAAGAATTCCAGCTTGGTTCCTATTTGGGGGGGCCTTTGGCAAGTTAACTCTCAGCCTGGTTTCTCCCCATCTCTACATGAGGAAAACGCTGTTTTTGTGTGAAGTATGGAGGGAACGTGTGAAAGTGTTAGCAGGCGGCTGGCACACGCACAGGGCAGGCAGTGATTGGCTTGGAATAGGAGCAAGGGCTAGACCGGAGGGCCCAAGGCTGTGATTCTGAAGGTTCAGGGAACCACAACAAGAGCCCATTGGGACAAGTGGGCACAACCTCAGAGGTCCCTGCAGGCAGGTCTTATCATGGAGGAGCTGGGGAGCTGTGGGGCGGAGGGGTGGGCTGAGGTGGAGCTGGGCTGGTGGCTCAGATAAGGCAGGGGTGCACTGCTGGGGCAGGGTGGGGCTGAGGGGGAGGGGGAGCAGCCAGCTGGGCTGGCTACTGACCAGAGCCAGGGAGGGCCAGCTGAGCTGTCCATTCCGCCACCTGGGCCTGCCTTCCTCTGCGGGTTTCCCCTTCCTTCCAGTCCTCCCTCCCTTCCTGCTGCAGCCTGCCCTTTCTGTCTTGCTCCATGCAGGTTGCAGGGACCTAGCGTGTGTGCGCACAGGCAAGTGATGCACATGGGTGGAGAGGGCACAGAACAGGGCAGGGTGGGAGAAGATGGGTGAGAGCCTATATTCACCTGGGAGGAAATGAGCTCTGGTGGATGGGGCTGCACGTAGGTGGAGTAGGCAGTTGCCTGCATGGTGTGATTCCAGAAAAACCAAGGAAAAACTATCTCTCTCTCACGCACACACACACTTCTCCACACCAAAACACCTCCTAACAGTCTAAAAACCAGTAAGAACTTTATTCCTTAAGGCTCCCCCTAAGTTTAAATGTAAATGTCCTAGAAGGTAAGACAGAATTTCTGCCATTAGCAGCACCTCTCTAATGTACAAGACTCAGAAGAAGACAGAGAGAGGACGCCCAGATGCTAAGGGCTGAGACCCAGCCGTGGGGTTGTGGACAAGAACAGGCTAGGGAGGAGGCTGTGGACAAGAAAGAGCAGAGGCCGGAGGCCAGGGCTCACCTCACCTTTGCAGGGGGGTGATATGGTGGTTAATGTGTTCAGAAGTCAGACAGACCCAGGCTTAACTGCCACACCATTGTGTGTCCTGGACTGATAACATAAGTCTCAACTTCCTCATATATAAACTTGAGATAATAGCCAGTTCACAGGGTTGGGATGTAAGAGTTAAATGGAAAAAAAAAAAAAAAAAAAAAAGTGAAGTGCCCAGCGCCCTGCCAGCCATAACATAGACATTGCATAAACAAAAGCTGTTAATATTACCATGACATCTATTTCAATCATGTTCTTGAGTGGTTGTGCCTATGGGACAGTGTGAGTATGGAGGTATATGGCCACTTATTCTTGTGACATGGCTCACCCTGGACCCCTCACCTTCCTCCTTTTGGGGAAGCCACCACCCTGTACCCCTCCCCCAACTGGTTTTCAGGGGAGGGCACCAGGGCCACCCCTAGGCTCCAGGCCAGCATGTATCCTCTCTCACTTACACTGGGAAGATAGAAGCCTTGTGTGGTTGTCACCCAACTTCTTCCCCTGTCCTCTCCTCTCCAGTGAGCGTTTCTTCCCAAATCTAGTCCTCCACTTGGCCATGGAACAAATCCCTCCCTCCCTGTGCGCACCCTGCTCCACAAGTGCCCTTTTCTGTCCTTTTCTGTCTGCTGTTCCCTCCCAGCTGCCACCAAACATGCTCAAGGCTCTTCTTTCCTTAGAAACCAATCTCGCCTCTTCCAAAGAGACTCTTCTAGCACCTTCCACCCTCTGCAGCCCCCTTCCCCAATTGTAGGACCTGGCCAGGCCCTGCCCTCTGTAACTCTAAGCAGCAGGTCCCTGGGGCCCTGATGGCCTTGGCCTCTAAGCTGTGGGGAGAGGCCTTCTGACCTTCTCCACTGCAGAATGTTCTCACTTCCATGACATTCTACTTTCTTAGCTCCCCACCACCACCATTCTCTTTCTCAACATTTGTTGGACACTTGCTGTGTACAGACCCTTTGCTAAAAACACAAAGAATCACTAGATACTCTCTCTGCCCTCTAAGAGCTGTCCAGCTAGTTTTCCTCTCTTGGACTGGGCCATGTCTGGCAGTTCCTTTCTTCCAGTCTCCTAGGAGTTTCCCAGGATGCTGTTTTCGACCTTTTTTCTCCCTGGGCAGTCTTGTCTTCAGACTAGCAACTCTAGGCAAATGGCTCCCAAATGTCTGTTTCCAGCCCGGCCCCGCCCAAGCTCCTTTCCTCCTGGATGTTCCCACTGGTCCACCTGCTGTACCCATCACAGCCCCCAGCTGGCAAAAATGAGCTTCTTTTTTCCCTTCCTCCCCTGCCCCTGCCTCCAGGTCTTGCAGCCTGCTCTGCTCTGGGGCTCCCCAGATCAAATCCTGCTTCTGATCTCCGAGTCCCTACCTTCACGCATGCTGTTTCCTCTGTCAGGAACCCCTTTCTGGTTTTGCATGATCTCACACTGGGTGTCTTTCAAGGCCTACCACATATACCTCCTTCTCCAAGTAACCTTTTTTCAAGTTAAAACTTTTTGGAATTCTAGAACCATGGCACCTCCAGGACAGGATTCTGGCCATCAGAGTCACAGTAGATGATGCCACCTCTTATGCTGTCTTCTCTGGCACAAGTAATTCTTAACTTGGCATGGGAGTCACCCAGATGCTTGCTTTATTTCTGGAGGGGCAGTGTAGCTCCTTTGACTCATCTTTCTCTTCTCCATGAGACGTATCCCAGAACATTCTGTAGTCATTGCAGAATAGGCACTTAGAAAGTATCTGATGAGGGCAGCGCCTATGGTTCAGTGGGTAGGGCACCAGCCCCATATACCGAGGGTGGTGGGTTCAAACCTGGCCCCGGCCAAACTGCAACAACAATAACAAAATAGCTGGGCATTGTGGTGGGTGCCCGTAGTCCCAGCTACTCGGGAGGCTGAGGCAAGGGAATCGCCTAAGCCCAGGAGTTGGAGGTTGCTGTGAGCTGTGTGATGCCATGGCACCCTACTGAGGGCGATAAAGAAAAAAAGTATCTGTTGAAAGGATGGATAAAACCATACATGACTAGGTGGATGGGTGGATGGATAGATCGATGGACAGACAGACGGATGGACGGATGGATAGATGCATGGATGGATGGATGGATGGATGAATGGATGGATAGATGGATGGATAGATGCATGGATGGATGGATAGATGGATGGACGGATGGATAGATGAATGGATGGATGGACAGATGGATGGACGGATGGATAGATGGATGGATGGATGGATAGATGGATGGATGGATGGATGGATAGATGGATAGATGGATGGATGGATGGATGGATGGATGGATGGATGGATGGATAGATGGATGGATGGATGGATGGATGGACAAATGGATGGATGGATCGATGGATGGATGGATAGATGGAT